>ML278993.1:231689-268206 GCA_005239495.1 Nicotiana undulata
TTTGGGTTCAGGATGGGGGTCTGTCTCCCATAGAGATATATACCCGCCCCCCCCCCCCACCCCAGCTCTCCTAGACATGTGCGATCGCAGGTCTTCCTATGCGATCGCATAGAGTAATCTGACTCCCCCCCCCCTACACAGTGCTATGCGATCGCGGAGGCTCTTATGCGATCGCATAGTATTAAACCTCAGACACCAGATACAACTTAAAAACACTAGATTTTCTAACTCTTTTACACCCCGACACCTACCCAAAACTCACCCGAGCCCTCGGGGCTCAAAACCAAATACATACACCCTCATAAACATCCTACAGACTTATTCGAGTAATTAGACCACCAAAATAACATCAAAAACAATGAATTAACCTCCAAAATCTATAGAATTTTCTCAAACTTCCTAAACTTCTAAATTTCCCATTTTTTATCCGAAACACGTCAAACCTAGTCCGTTTCTTACCAAATTTTACAGACAACTCATAACAACCATATTAAACATGTTCCGGGCTTCGTAACCATAATACGGGCCTCGTAACGCAGGTTTCACATCAAAGTTCATTTTCAAATGTCTTTATTATTTTCAGAAAATAATTTTCTTTAAAAATTCATTTCTCGGACTTGGGACCTCAGAATTCGATTCTGGGTATACACCGATGTCCCAAATTTTCCTACGGACCCTCTGGGACCGTCAAATCACGGGTCCGGGTCCGTTTACCAAAAGTGTTGACCAAAGTCAACTTTATTCAGTTAATTATCATAAATTCAACTTTTATTCAATTTTCCACATAAAGGCTTCCCGACTACGAGCCCGGGTTGCGCACGCACATCGAGGTGATATAGACGGAGGCTTTCAAGGATTTGGGACACAGTTATAATTAAATTTACACAGGATGACCTTTTGGGTCATCACATATAACAAGTTAATGCACTAAATGAAACTATTCAGCAATATCGTGAGCTTAAAGCTTAATAGAAAATTTATTCAGTAATCACAAATTAGCCTATATCATATGTTACTGTTTCGTTTATCAAGAATCAAATTATTTAGTTAGACATATTAAAACAAAGATTGGTCGTATAACCTCCTTATTAGAAACTATATTTTGAATTAAGTGGAGCTTGGACATAAACAATTACAAAATTCAAGAAAAAAGTAAAATATTTTGTTAAAGTTAAAAATAATATTTGAAAATTGGAGTAGTATTTGGATATACAAATTGAAATCGTTTTTGAGTTTTCGTAAGTAATTTGAAGTATAAATTGTAAAAACAGTTTTTTCTTTGTGTGGAAATTTTCGAATTTAAAAAAATTCCATAATTGTACTTCAAGTCATGTCACACTTATGGAATAAAAAAGGGGCTTTTGCATCTATACCCGGTTCAGGGTTATAATTGAACCTATATTCACTCTGCAAAAATATTTGCAAGCATTCTCACTTTATGATCAACTTCGTACTTATCGAGTCTAAAGTTAAAAAAAATGAGTCTGGAGTGAAAAACAATTGTACTTTAAATGCACTTAAGGCCAAATAGGTCTGAAGTACAACCAATGGTTTTATGCACTTCAGGCTAATAAGTCTGAAGTGAAAAATGCACTTCAGATGCACTTAAGGTCAATAAGTTTGAAGTGAAAAATTTCACTTCGGATGCACTTAAGGCCAAAAAGTCTGAAGAACAAACGTTTTCATTCACCAAAGGCCGATAAGTCTGAAGTGAAAATTTGCACTTTAGATGCACTTAATGTCAAATAGGTCTAAAATGTAACCAATGGTTTCATGCACTTTAGGCCATAATAAGTTTGAAGTTAAAAATTAGACTTCAGATGCACTTAAGGCCAAAAGGTCTGCAGTGCACCAAACATTTTGCTACATTTAAGGCCAATAAGTCTGAAGTGGAAAATTCCACTTCAGATGCACTTAAGGCCAAAAGGTATGAAGTGCAACGAATATTTTGCTACACTTAAGGCCAAAAAATCTGAACTTATGTCCAAAAGGTCTGAATTGAAAATTTGCACTTCAAATGCACTTAATGCCAGATAGGTCTAGAGTATTACCAATGGTTTCATGCACTTTAGGCCAATAAGCTGAAGAGAAAAGTTACACTTCAGATGCACTTAAGGCCAAAAGGTCTGAAGTGCAACAAGCGTTTTGCTGCACTTAAGGCCAATAAGTCTGAAGTAAAAAGTTGCACTTCAGATGTACTTAAGTCCAAAAGGTCTGAAGTGCAACTAACGTTTTTATGCACTTAAGGCCAAATAGGCTTGAAGTACAAATTTTCAAGAAAGAGAAATTTATTTTTTGAATTATAACAATCCAATTAGGGGCGGAAAATGGCGGGTTGGGCTGAATTTGGACGGGTCAAGATGGGTTAGATCAATAAATGGATCATTGCTCAACCCAACCCAAAGTGTACTTGGTCTAAGATTGGATGGGCCAAGATGAGCTAAATAATGGGTCGTAGTCCAAACTACCCAACTTGACCCGTGTTTTAGAAACCATGTTCATCTTGCATAAACAAAGCCTTTTACCTTTTATGCATCTATGTATAAAAGGTAAACAAATATATTAGTATTTTGAGAATCAAAATATATTTTCTTGAATAACAAATTAGTATTTAAAATGTGTAAGTTGAAAAATATTTTGCGCGTGAGATGCGGGATGGGGTGGGCTGTGTAGAAAACGAAAAAATAGAAAATTTAAAATACAAAAAACAAAAGTAAAAAAGAAAATTGCGCGGGTAGGGGGGGGGGGACGAAAAAATAGAAAACAGAAAATTAAAAAATACAAAAAGAAAAATATTATTGGTGGGGGGAGTAGTGGGGTGGGTGGGTGGTGCAGAAAAAGCGAAAATATTTTCCGTCATACCAAGCACACCCTAAAACTTAAATGCCTTGATTCTCATTTTTAAACTTAGATACAAAAACTAATGATGGGGCAACTAAGTAAATTTCTAGATAAGTTGGATTGAGATCTCTTTGTTCTGGGTGAGCTTTATGAGATGTATTTGGGCTACTTCATGGGTCAGAATAGGCTATAAAAGATATGGGGTTAACTCGGGCTCAGCCCAAATAGACCCATGAGCTAAAATGTTTGTAGCCCATTAATCTATGGGCGGATTGGGCGGGTTGAATGAGTTTGGGCTCAAATTGTCATCCCTAAATCCAATATACAATTTAATACCTAAATCTACTCCAAATGAGCTCAAAATTGAAATATAACCTCCAAATATCATCAGGAACAAACCTCAATAACCAATTTGTCAAAACAATAATAAATCTAATGAACCCATTTTGCAATTAAGAAATATAAGAAGAAGAAACCTTAAGAAATAGTAAATAATAAAGCTTCATAATAGCTCACCATTGAAAAAAATACATTAAATTATGTTCACAACCACCATATAACATCATTGTCACCCTAAGAAGAAGAAGAAGAAGGAGGAGGAGGAGGAGGAGGAGAAGAAGAAGAAGGAGGAGAAGGAGGAGGAGAAGAAGGAGAAGGAGAAGGAGAAGAAGATCAAATTCTGAAATCGGGTGCCGTTTTCTAAGATCGAAATTCCAACTAAGGAACCAAGTGTTCCGATTTCAACGCGAACCCTTCCAAATTCTGAACTAACCATCCCCGCAAATCATAAAACAGTAAAAACACATACGGGGAGTTTTATTTAATTAAAGTACTGGAATTATATTGGAAATTGTTAGAGGAAATAGTAAAAGACCGAAATTTCAAATACTTGAATTTGTGTGCAAATTACTTGACTGTTAATATAAATATTACATCCTTAAGTGTTATAGAATTATAATAACTTCTCATTCCGGAGGTTCAAAAGAAAATGTCCTCCTTTCTTGTGGAGAAGGCCAAACGCCTCGGTAGTATAGATACATCTATGGATCTTACCGCACGTCCCTCTGCAGTGTACATGACACTCTGGATCATAAACGAGCTCGGCAAAAATCGTGCCTAATAATAATAATCACACGATACATTGAAATTTTGTTGCAGCTTGTGAAGATAATTGATAAATTTTAAATTATTGATTTTGAAAGAATTAATTATTTCGACTTGTTAAGATAATTATTATTGTTCACATAAATCATGTTTATTTAAATATTTGTATTTTAATATTATTGACCCATAGTGAATGTCAAAGTCGACCTCGTCAGTACTTCTTCGAGATTAGACTTGATACTTACTTGGTACATGTTGTTTACGTACTCATGCTACGCTTGCTGCACTTTTTGTAAAGGATCTAAGACAGAAGCCTTAGGTGGCGACATTAACCCGAGGCCTAATGGTGAGCTTCCTTTCTGAGTCATTCTGAAACAACTAGTGCCTCTCCTTGTATTTGCACTCTTTCTATTTTATTTCAGACAGTATTTATAAATTATTGTATAATCTACTATATTCTCATATACTTGTGACACCAAGTCTTGGCGCACAGACTAGTAGAATTGGGGTTTGAATAATTTTTGAGGTTTTTATTTAAACATAATCTTTTATATTTTCTTAAATATTGCAAGTAAGAAGTGTTTAATTACTCGAAAAATTATTAAAAGAATAAATATATGTTAAATTCACTAGTTGGCTTGCTTAGCTATGATGTTGGGCGTCATCACGACCTATAGGATCCGCAGGTGTGGGCTCGCCCATGAACCGCATAAGCGAAAAGAGGAGGGATCGTTCGGCACCGCAGATTCGAGCCAGGACCAGGTGCGGAAGAGGGCGTAGGTGTGGCGCATGTACCGAGAAATCGGTCTCCCAGGTGCGAGCCGCTGACCGCAGAAGCAGACGAGCTGGCTAAGGGAGAAGCCGCATATGTGAGGTCTTTTTCGCATATGCGGAGCTGCAGAAGCGAAAATGTTGTTGGGCAGAATGTTAAAAGGGACTAGGCTCAGCCATTGTATCCCATATTTCCTCCATTCATTGGCATTTTTGGAGCTTTTCTAGAGGGGATTTTAACTAGCAACTTGAACGTAATTTAATTCTACACATTTTGAGTTAAATACATAGATTTTGGTTAGATTATAACCTGAAAATTGCGGAAAATCAAGGGTTTAGATGAAAAACCAAGGTTTTGATAAAAATGAGATTTTAACCGTGAAAATGGTTATAGAATGCGATGAAAATTATATATTTGAGTTCTTGAGATTATGGGTAACGATTTCCTCCGAAAATTTCTGGAACCCAGACACGTGGGCCCGCGGTGAATTTTAGGAATTTTACCATTTTGGGTGGGGTAATTAATTTAATAGTCTAATTTCGAATTATTGAGTATGTATTAATTATTTTTTATAACATTTGCATAGTTACGGATTTTTCGGCATCAAATTGAGAATTTAACGCGACGTTGTGATCGAGAAGTGGACTTTGAGGCAAGGTAAGTCTCTTGTCTAACCTTGTAAGAGGGAATTTACCCCATATGTTATTTAAATTAATAATTGTTGCTAATTGTGTGGGCTATGTACGCACGCGTTGACGAGAGTCTGTGCGTAGCTACTAATTATGCTATGTCAAAGTAGTTTTGGACTCAAATAATGAATTACTTGTTATAATTGCAGCCTTTATTTAATTAAAGTACTGGAATTATATTGGTGTCACGACCCCAAATCCGCTAGTCGTGATGGCACCTAACCCAACCCGCTAGATAACCCAATAAGTAACTATCCAATTCCCTTGATATTAACAAGACGATTAAACGAAAGTAATTTGCTGAATCTTATGCATTTCCCAAGGACTGGTAGTACGAATCATGAGTTTCTAGAAATAAATTTTACAAAATTGAAATGAAAAAAATACATTGTCTGTTGAAAAGTACATAAATAGAGTTTTATAGATCTAAAGCTACCACGAACAAGGGGCAGCTACAAAACGGGACGCAGGTACATCTTCAATCCAGCTCCCATCGAACACAGCAACATCAGTAGTCAACATTTGTATGCAAGGTGCATAAGTGTAGTATGAGTACAACCGACCCCATGTACTTAGTAAGTAAAAAACCTAACCTTAGGTTGAAAGTAGTGACGAGCTAACACGATGTCGGGTCCATTACCAATACCCACAACAAATCTTAACAGCATAATACAAGTAATAAAAGAGGTATCTCATAAGTAAAATGCTCAGCTCGTTCACAGTTCCAGAAAATAGGCATGCTTTTCAAGTATCTTAGTGAAAACTCAAATCTTTTACCGAAAATGCCAAAATACGAATAAGTTTTAAAACTGTAATTTTTTCCAAAAAATCCTTTAAACAATAAGTAAGATGTTTCATTTTCCAATAGCATAAGGAAAGTATGTCTCTATGCCTACATATCAAGATATAGGAAAAACCATAAATGTCCCCAAAACTAGGTAGCAAAAGAAAATGCATCTATATGCATGTATCTCAAGTGCGCATGTCAAATGCAATGCATCTTGATGATGTCACGACCAAAATTCCCAACCTTGGAAATCGTGATAGCGCCTAACACCACACTGGCTAGGCAAGCTAATGTTAGAAGTCGATTAATAAATTTCCCTAATTAATTGCTTGAGCATAATCAAAATAGATTTACAATGAACTTACTAAAATGATTCCCAACAATAATAAAGTAGAATAGTAATAATGACCAATAAAATAACACTAACCACGAACTAATCATAATAATAACTCTAAGACTACCCCAGGGTCTGGTGTCACAATCCACGAACTACTAAAAAATGCTACAAATAATGGCTGAAAGAAATAGTATAACTGTTCCGAATATAATAAAATAGTGTAAATAATAATGGGAGAAGTCTCTCGGAATCTGCGAATGCCGGCAGATGTACCTCGTGTCTCTAACTGAGCAGGTGGTCGTCTTGAAATCCTCTACTGATGACTAGTACCTGAATCTGTGCAAAAGAGCACAGAGTGTAGTATCAGTACAACCGACTCTATGTACTGAGTAAGTGTCGAGCCTAACCTCGGCGAAGCAGTGACGAGGCTAGGTTGGGCTTCAACAATATAATTGATGACATCAATAAATAATAAAGCCATGAATAAATCTAAACAAATAAATAAATAAGTGTTGCGACAAAATAAAATAACTTAGCTATAACCAATTCTCGAATAACTTCTCAAAGTTCTAAACCTTAACTTTGAATAAAAGTAGTACTGAAATATAGTAAAATAGGCTTTTGACTTTTCAAAACTTTTTTTTCTTTTTGAAAATCAGTAAAAATATAAATGTCCTCCCTTATCGCTCCTTGTTGCGACGTGCAACCCGCTCCCACCTGTCCTCCCTTATTGCTCCTCCCTAAAATATCACCCTTATTACTCCTGTTACGGCGTGCAACCCGATTCCATCTGTCCCCCCTTATTGCTCCTTTTTGTGGCGTGCAACCCGCTCCCACCTGTCCTCCCTTATTGCTCCTCCCTAAAATATCACCCTTATTACTCCTGTTACGGCGTGCAACCCGATTCCATCTGTCCACCCTTATTGCTCCTTTTTGTGGCGTGCAACCCGCTCCCACCAGACATACCATATCAATTTATTCATAATTTTCACAATTCAGGCCAAGCCTTTCACAATATGTCGGTTTCCACAATACATCACAACCTTATATTAAAGTATAACGCTTTCACCACAAAGGAAAAATCTTTCACAACATCTCTCTTCCAACAGTATATCACAGGAACGTCAATGTACATATGTACACGTATATAAACTTCGTAAAATAACACCAAACTACTCAATCAATTGTCCCACAAGGGAACCCAATAAACAATCAGTACTCTTTATACCCTCGCCACAATAATTGGCAACAATCAATTGAAACCACACAATCATGTAAACCTCAACAACCATAAGATAGTGAAACTATATTCCTCGTCACTTTCTCAATATTATAAACAATGAAGCCAACAAGACAACAACGTTAGATAGTCATAGAACAATTTAGACAAGAATCAATTAAGTTGGGACGGGGAAGGGATCATGCTTAAAAGACAAAGTGGGTAGTGCATAGACACTCGTCACCTCACCTATAAACCATACCCATGAATTTCACATAGCAAACAAGTGGGGACTCATATTACCTCAAGCTAAAGTTGGACCAAACACTTACCTCAGTCTCGCAAGCAATTCACTGCTATAACACTGCCTTCCCTTCAGAAATTGCCTGTAATCCGCTCGAATCTAATTACAATTCGTCCAAGGTTATCAATCATAGCCTAAAGGAATCATCTTTATTGAAAAACAATGGTTTTACTAAGGTTTCATATTATTTCAAAAATTCACCCCGGACCCGCTTAGTCTAAACTCGAGGTTCGGACCAAAACTCGTTTACGTAATCTCTCCCGAGTACGAATATACAATTGGTATTGGAATTCGACCTCTATTCGAGAACCAATTCCCCAAAAATTGAAGTTCCTAAGTTCTACCCAAAACTAAAAATTTTACCATGGAAACTCGAGATTTTTGGTTGAAATCGTTGTTAAAAGTTGTTAGGAATTGAAAGAAGTTAGTTAGAGGTCACTTACCAATGATTTGAAGAAGTTTGGACCTTGGGAGAATCGCCTACGGAGGTTTATGGTTTTAGAAAATTGGAAAACAAGGTAAATCCCGTCAAAAAGATGATATAACAGGCTGCGAGTCTCGCATTTGCGAGCTGAGGTTCGCATTTGCGAACCCTGGTCTTTCCGGCATATGTCGCAAATGCGAACCAGGGCCTCGCATTTGCGAACTAGGTCCTTCGCATTTGTGACCCAGGGACCTCGCATGTGCGAGATCACAGGCTCAACGTTGTCCTCGCATTTGAGAACCCTGACCTCGCATTTGCGAGATCAGAGGCCTGTACCAGATGTTTTAGCTGTTGGAAATCTTTTTCTAAGTCTAGACACTCGTGAACTCACCCGAGCCCTCGTGGCTCCAAACCAAACATGCACACACATCTAAGAACATCATACGAACTTGTTTGTGAAATCAAATCATCAAATTAACATCAAAATCTACACATTTGGCCTCAAATTCAAGATTTTCTCAATAACACTCAATTTCCTAACTTTTCAATCGGATGTCCGAATTATATCAAATCAACTCCGATTCTCATGAAACTTCACAGATAGGACTTATATAACATAACAAACTTGTTTCGGGCTTCGGAACCACAATACGTGCCCGATATCATATATTTTGCATAATTTTTCATTTATTTATTTGTTGAATTAACCAGTAGAACAATTTTCTTAAAAAATCATTTTCTAAGGTTTGGGACCTCGGAATTCATTTTCAGGCATACGCCCGAGTCCCATATTTTACTGCGGACCTCTCGGGATTGTTGGAACACAGAGTCGGGTCCGTTAACTCAAAATATTGACCACAGTCAACTATAATCAAGTTTTAGCTCTAGAATTCACTATTTCTCATATTTTAACATAAAAGCTTTCTGATTTCGCGCCCCGACCACGCACGCAAATCAAGATATTTAGAATTAATCTTTTTATGAAAATTAAGCATGGGACGAAGTCTATATTTATAAAATGACCTCTTGGGTCATCACAAATGATGAGCTCAAATATCATTGTCTCGCATTCTCTCTCACTATGCATAGCACACTCAATCACTCAACGCTGTACAATACCCGTTGTGATGTGCAGCCCGATCCACACATATATATAGTCGATTGTGCTCACTAGGGGTGTGCAGACTCCGGATGGGCTCCTTCACCCCAAGCGCTATATCGTTGTGGCGTGAGGCCCGATCCCATATATATCATTATCACTCAGGACCTCGACCTTACTCAATCATCATCCCTCCAATCTCAATCACGGTCTCACAATGTCATGAAACTAACCCGACGACAATGATATGATGTATCAATAAATAATGATTGAGACTGAGATATGGTATGAGTGTATGGATATGATTGAGTACGAAATATCAATGAAATCAGCGAGTTAACAGTACGAATGACCGCTATGGGTCCAAACAGTATCGGCATAATGCCTAAACATGATAACTAGCATGATTGATAGCTTAGCTACTTTATCATATGGTAAAAATACAGATATCAACAAAGTACGACCACTATACAGTGCCATGGAAGCAATAGAGGCCCAATTCACATGGTGCACACCCACACGCCCGTCACCTAGTATATGCATCACCTCAACACCAATCATATAACATGTATTACGGGGTTCCATTCCCTCAACACAAAGTTTAGAAGAGTTACTTATCTCGAACGAGCCAATATCAATGTCGAGCAAGCCAAGTGATGCTCTAAACACACTATCACGCGCGTAGCGACCTCCGAACAACTCAAAACTAGCGAAAAGAAACTCAAATACATCAAATAAAGCCCAAGGAAACAATCCAAATGATAAAGATTGAATCCTTAGTCATATCCCAAAACCGACCAAAAATCACCCCCGGACCAGTGCCTCAGAACCCAACAAAACTCACAGAATACGACAATCCATTCAATTACGAGTCCAACCATACTAGTTTCCTTCAAATCCATCTCAACTTCAATGTTCGAAACTCAAAAATTCATATTACAAACTTTTAGGCAAAAACCCCCAAATTTCTCTTTAAATTCATCAACCAATTACCAAAAATGAAGATAGATTCATGAAATATAACCAAAACCGAGTAGAGAACACTTACCCCAATTCATATGGTGAAGTTTTCTCTAAATATTGCCCAAATACGATCCCCACATCTCAAAATATGAAGAAAAGACCAAGACCCCCTATTTATAGCTTCTGCCAGCATTTCGCACCTGCGGCACACTAGCCGCTTCTGCGGCGTTACTTCTGGACATAAATTCCGCTTCTGCGGAATCAGCTGAGGACTTGACCCTCGCATCTGCGGACAACATATCCGATTCTGCGACATCGGAGGTGCGAGCCACAATCCGCACCTGCGAAATACCTCGCTCCTGCGCTCTATCACCTCGCACGAGCGCATCCGCATCTGCGCCCAAATCTCCGCTTCTGCAGTCTTCCTCACCCATCACTAACCTCGCTTCTGTGACGCCTTCGTCGCTCTTACGGCCATCACACATGTGTTATACCAGTCGCAGGTGCGGAACACCATAACCAACAACTTAGCAAAAATCCAAAATGCAATGAATTTATCTGAATCTCGTCTGAAACTCACCCGAGCCCCTCGGGACCCCGTCCGAAAATTCCAACAAGTTCCATAATACAATACGGACCTACTCGAGGACTCAAAACACACATAAAAATATCCAAATGACGAATCACACCTCAAATCAAAATCTATGAACTTTGAACTTTCAATTTCCAAAACTCGCGCTGAAACATATCAAGTCATCCCGGAATAAACCCAAATTTTACAAACAAGTCACAAATGACATAACAAAGCTATTTCAATTCCCGAAACCACAATACGAATATGATATCTTCAAAGTCAACTTCCAGTCAAACTTATGAACTTTCCTAACCTTCAAATTTCCAATTTTTTCCAACTTGTATCGAAATCTTCTAGAAACATCCAAATGCAAATACGGGCATAAGCCTGAGTCCAAAATAACCATACGGGCCTTCCGGAACTATCAAAACTTCATTCGGGGGTCATATTCATAAAAAGTCAAACTTAGTCAACTCTTTCAACTTCAAACATCAACAATGAAATTCATTCTTCCAAACCAATTCCGAATAACCTAAAAACTAAAACCGACGATTTACATAAGTTATAATACATCACACGGTGATACTCATTCCCGTAAACTACTAAGCGAAGTGTAAATGCTCAAAACGAACCGGTTGGGTCGTTACAATTGGAAATTGTTAGAGGAAATAGTAAAAGACCGAAATTTTATTTACTTGAATTTTTGTGCAATTACTTGACTGTTAATAGAATTTTTACATCCTTATGTGATAGACTTATAATAACTTTTCATATCGGATGTTCATAAGAAAATGTCCTCCTTTCCAGTGGAGCGGGCTGAACGCCACGGAAGTATAGAAGCATGTATGGATCGTCCCGCACGTCCCTCGGCAGTGTACACGACACTCTAGACCGGGGTGGATGACCTCAACAGAAATCGTGCCTAATAATAATAATAATTACATTATACCTTGACATTCTATTGCAGCTTGTGAAGCTAATTTATAAATTGGAAATTATTGATTTTTAAAGAATTAATTATTTCTGCTTGTTAAGAAAATTATTGTTGTTCACATTGATACTTGTTGGGTACTCGTCACTACATCTTCGATATTAGGCTTAATACTTGCTGGGTACTCATTATTTACGTACTCATGCTACACTTGCTGCACTTTTTGTACATGATCTGAGACATGAGCTATAAGTGGTCCTACCGGTGCGCATCCACGTTACTCCGAGGCCTAGTGGTGAGCTTCCTTTCTGAGTCGTTCTACAGGGACTACTGTATCTCCTTGTATTTGCTTTGTGTCTATTTTATTTCAGATAGTATTTAAAATTATTGTATATTCTATTAGATGCTCATATACTTGTGACACCAGGTCTTGGCACACACACTAGTGGAATTGGGGTTTGAATTATTTTCTTGATTTTAATTTAAACAGTATCTTTTATATTTTCTTAAATATTGCAAGTAAGAAGAGTTTAATTAGTTGAAAAATAATTAATAGAATAATAAATGTTCAATTCACTAGTTGGCTTGCCTAGCAGTGATGTTGGGCGCCCATGAACTATAGGAGAAATTGGGTCGTGATAAATATTGTCTGAAATAAAATAGACAAAATGCAAAAACAAGGAGAGGCACTAGTCACTGCAGAACGACTCAGAAAGGCAGCTAACCACTAGGCCTCGGGGTAACGTGGATGCGCACTGGTAGGACCACCGAAGGCTCCTATCTCAGATGCTGCACAAAAAGTGCAACAAGCGTAGCATGAGTACGTAAACAACGTGTACCCGGTAAGTATCAAGTCGAATCTCGATGAAGTAGTGACGAGAGGTCGACTTTGACACTCACTATGAGTCAATAATATTAAAATATGAATATTAAATAAACATGATTTATGTGAACAACAATAATTTTCTTAACAAGGAGGAATAATTAATTCTTTCAAAATCAATAATATCCAATTTATCAATTAGCTTCACAAGCTGCAATAGAATGTCAAGGTATTGTGTAATTATTATTATTAGGCACGATTTCTGTCGAGGTCGTTCGACCTGGTGCAGAGTGTCATGTACACTGCCGAGGGATGTACAACACGATCTATACATGCATCTATACTGCCGAGATGTTCGGACCGATCCACAATAAAAGAGGACATTTACTTATGAACTTCTGGAATGAGAAGTTATTATAAGGCTAACACATAAGGATGTAAAATTTCTATTAACAATCAAGTAATTTCCAAAAAAAATCAAGTATGTGAAATTTCGGTCTTTTACTATTCCCTCTAACAATTTCCAATATAATTCCAATAATTTAATTAAATAAAAGATGCCATTATTACAAGTAATTCATGGTTTGAGTCCTAAACTACTCGGACATAGCATAATTAGTAGCTATGCACGGACTCTCGTCACCTCGTGCGTACGTAGCCCCCACAATTAGCAACAATTATTAATTTAAATCACATGTGGGGTATATTCCCTCTTACAAGGTTAGACAAGAGACTTACCTTATCTCAAACTCCACTTCTCGATAACAGAGTCTTGTTAAAGTCTCAATTTGATACCGAAAAATCCGAAACTATCCAAATGTTATACAAAATAATTAATACATACTCAATAATTTGAAATTAGATTATTAAATTAATTACCCGAACCAAAATGGTAATATTCTTAAAATTCACCCCGGACCCATGTGCCCGGATTCCGAAAATTTTCGGAGGAAATCGTTACCCATAATCTCAAGAACTCAAATATAAAATTTCCATCTAATTCCATAACCATTTTCGTAGTTAAAATCTCATTTTTAGCAAAACCCATGTTTTTCATCAAAACCCTTGGTTTCCACGATTTATAGGCTATAATCTACCCATAATAACTCAAAGTGTGTAGAATTAACTTACCTTCAAGTTGCTAGTTAAAATCCCCTCTCAAAAAGCTCCAAAATCACCCAAGAATGGAGGAATATGGGCTAAAAAGGCTGAGCCTCTTCCCATTTAACATTCTGCCGAACAACATTTTTGCTTATGTGGCTCGCAAGCCGCTTTTGTTGCTCCGCATCTGCGGAAAAGACCTCGCAGATACGGCTTCTCCCTTAGCTGGCTCGTCCGCTTCTATGGTGCATGTGTTCCACCTGCGTCCTCTTCCACACATGCGCTTCTTCCCTTCGCACATGCGGTCCCTGGCTCGCATCTGCAGTGACCAACGACCTCTCCTCTTTCCTCTTCGGCGAACTCGCACGTGCAGCTGGCCAGGCAAAAATGCGATTGTAGCTGAAGCTAGAAGCTTCAGCTGCTACTCCAAATTCAAAAATTGGTCGGAGCCTCGTGTGGTTAACACCCGAGATCCCCGGGCCCTGCCCGAACATACCAAAAAGTTTGATATCATAATATGTACCCTCTCAAACACTCGGAACATGTAAAACAACATTAAGACTAAGAATCATACCTCAAACCAAATTGATTCAACTTAGAAATTTTCAAATTCTCCAAACCTACTCAGAACGCGCTGAAACATACGTAAACTATCTGAATAACACCTAAATCTGCATGCATGTCTTAAATCATCATACGGAACTATTCGTAGGCTCGGAATTTTAAACAGAGCTTAATTACTCAAAAACCTACTCCAAATAAAATTTAAAGAACCTTAAACCTCAAATAGCTAGTTTTCACTATTAAGAGCCAAAACGCTCCCGAGTTGTCCAAACCCCGATTCGAACATACGCCCAAGTTCAAAATCATCATACGAACCCATTGGAACCGTCAAATACTGATTCTGGGGTCGTTTTCTAAAAATGTTGACCGAATTCAAACGTAGCCTTTTTAAAGCCAACAAAGGAACCAAGTATTCTGATTTCAACCTGAACCCTTCCAAATCCCAAACTAACCATCTCCGCAAGTGATAAAATCGTAAAAGCAAATACAGGGAGTTTTATTTAGGGAAACGAGGTTCTAAAATTGAAAATGACCGGTTGGGTCGTTACATTCGCCACCTCTTAAATAAATATTCATCCTCGAACGGGTTTAGAATTATACATGTAGTACTGAATAAGTGTGGTATATCTGCTCTGCATTTCTTCCTCGCCCTCCCAATTCGCTTCCTTGATTGGTTGGCCCCTCTACTGGAATTTTACCGCAGAAATCTTCTTGGACCTCAGATGGCGAACCGGTCTATCAACAATGACAACTGGCTCTTCTTCATAACCCAAGCTCTTATATGGCCAAACTGTGCTGAAGTCTATCACATGTGACAGGTCGGCATGATACTTCTAGAGCATGGATACATGGAAAACCTGATGAACTCCCGATAAACTTGGAGGCAAAGAAAGCTCGTAAGTGATAACTAGTGATTTGTACTACTATTTACTCCTTTTTTCTTAGGTTTTTGAGACAACAATTGGTCTAATTAACCCCACATTTTGATGAAAATGGTTTGAATTGCAGGAACTTAGTGGATATGTAAATATTGATCCAAAAGACCTAAAAAAGAAGCAGAACTTTCAAAATTCCAGGACCTAGCTAAACCGCTGCAACGCTCATATTTCCGCTGCAGCGTTTGTCCCATCGCTGCAGAGGATTTCTCTTCGCTGCCATGGTGCAAACTTCAAAGAGTTGTGTTTCAAGTCCTTTCAAAGAACTGTCCATGCCACTTTTCCGCTGGGAGCGTTTAAGGAACTTCAGAGAGTTGGCAAACTTGGGATTTCATGATTCTGTGGTTAGCGGTAATATTCCACTGCCATGCTCCAGCTGCCGCTGCATCACTCTAATATTCCGCTGGGCGCGAAGTTGAAGATCTATAGAGATATAAAGTTCAAAATTGTTGCAGCGGTCGTTAATCCGCTGCAGCGGAAGCCTCTTCGTCTCGGTGCTCAGAATTACGCTGGGAGCGGATTCTCCGTAGGGGAATTTTTGTCTAGTATTTTCAGCCATGTATAAATAGATCTTTTCTTCATTTTAGGGTATCAGCCATTTGGAGAACACGTGAATAGTACTTTTTAGCTATTTTGAGTTATTTTAGCATAGTTTTAACATTAGTTCTTCAACTAGTATCTTGTAAATCACAATTATGAGCTTAAATCAATCTTCTACTTGTGTTTCTTCTTCATTCATGAGTAGCTAGACCCATTAGCTAGGGTTGTGACCAAACCTTAGTGTGGGTACTTAATGAGTTTTCAATTTTAGAATGATTATGTGTATGGGTGTTTGAGCTTAATTTGTGCATAAATCTCAGATATAGTGGTTGCAAACACTATGTCAAGCCTTTATGACTAGGGTCACTCTTGAGAAAGATCAACCAAGTCTAGGTAATTAAGCTAACAAAATATTGGGGTGAGCTCAAGAGGTTGATAGCCCTAGTAAAAGGGTGGATGCTAGAGATAGCTACACCCGATTTGAGTCAATTCGTGCAGTTCATGGAAACACCCAATTGTGCTTGAGAATTCCAATTTGGGCAAAGTTACCCATATTACCGAGAGGTAGTGGGTGAGTGCATTAGCATGAGGTTATGCCATTAATCCCCATTTCACAATCTTATTCTAGATTTTAGACCCGTTAACTGCTCACCTAGGTTGAAGTCATAGCTCTAGTCCCTTTTATCAACTGAGAAAACCTACAAAAAGATTTTAGTTAGCTAGTTTGTAATTTCAATTAGGCTAAAACCATAGTATAATTGCAAACCCTATTTATGAGAAGTGCAATTAAGAACACAACACGCTACTAGATCACTTAGACAATCGACTCCAACATATATAGCTCCCTGTGGAAATCGATACCGATCCTTCGGGTAAAAGGTGCATTGACCCCCGTACTTGCTACTCTTTAGTGGTATAGGCAGGAGCCGATCACTTTTTGGTGCCGTTGCCGGGGAGCTTTTACGGTGTTGGTTATCTATGTGAATGTGCTTTTCCTTCTTTCTTTTGTCAACCTGTGTGTTGAATCAATTTAGGTACTAATGGCGGATCCTTTGGGTAATATTATTACGGGGGATGAGGTGTTTGACAATGGAGAAGATGATCTAAATCAAGTACCACCCCCAAGACGGGGCCGACAAGCGGATCTTAATGGTGATATTCCAGACCCTCCCCCGCCTCCTCCTCCCAGGGCTGCCCCTCGGGTGCTACCAAACGAGGGGTACGCGAGTGCTATTTTCCCACCTAGAATCCGGGCGGGGAACTTCCAAATCACAAATGTGATGCTGACCTTCTTAGAGCAGTGTGGGTACTTCACAGGAGCTCCACACCAGAATGCCTATAAGCATTTAAAGGCGTTTGTGTATACCTGTTGGGGCAGCAAGCAAACAAAAGTCTCAGAGGATGCCTTGAGGCTTCAACTATTTCCCTTATCTCTCTGAGGGAAAGCATTAGACTGGCTGGAGCGACTTCCCAACCATTCCATATCCACATGGGATGAGCTAGCAGACAAGTTCATTGCAAAATGCTTCTCCCCTAGTCACATGGCAGCGCTTAGAGATGAAATATTGACTTTCAAGCAAGAGCCAAATGAGCATATTCAAGAGATTTGGGAGCGCTATCGGACCATTGTAAATAAGTGTCCAAACAATGACATGACTGAAGCCATGATACAACATACATTCTACCGAGGCATAAATACCACCAATCAGTGTGTGGTCAATCAATTGGTTGGGTGCAACTTCATGAAGCTACCCTACAATTAGGTATATGAGGTCTTAGATGAAATGGCTGACACTTCGTCAGCATGGCAAAGTAGAGCTAATGTGCCTCAGGGTGATCCAGGTGTTAATGGCCTTCACAAAGAGCGTCAAGAACATGGGCAAGCAATTTCCAAGCTTACTACCACCATGAATCAACTTCCTAAGGCGCAACTTCAACAACTACCAGGGCCTAATAAAGTGCATGCTATGGAGTGGGTAAATGTTTTGATGAACAAGCGAAGACCTCAGGGAAATCCAATGCAAAACAACAATGTTCAACGTGACCAAGGAGAAAGTGGGTATAGGCAAGAGGATTCTTATGATGATCAAGATGAAGATGTGATGTATGCCAACAATTTTCAAGGGCAAAGAAAAAATCAAAGCAACAAAAAAAATTGGAACAATCAAAGACTAGTAAATTGGAACAATAATAACAACTCAAGCAATTGGGGGAACAACAACCAACAGTGTGGAGGCAACAAAAACAATAATTGGAGTGGGAACAACAATTGGGGTGGAAACGGTAATCGGGGGTCGGGCTTTCAAAGGCCCCCGATATATCAACAACCCAACAATCCACCCCCCTATCAATCACATGGCCAAGGTTCCTCAAGTAATGACACGGGTAGAATTGAGAAAATGTTCAAACAAATGATGGGCTGCAATGCGGATGGGGATGCTCAACTTGCCTCCCATAACATTTCCATTCGAAATCTTGAAGTTCAAATGGGTCAAATCTCACAAGCCTTGAACACACGCCCGAAGGGAGCACTACCTAGTGATACGGTGGTGAACCCCAAGGGTGGGAAAAACAACAAAAATACCGTTCACGCCATGGCGGTGACCACGAGAAGTTGACGAGGTGGTGAGGCTAGTTCTTTAAAGCAAAAGAGAGTTGTTGGTAATGGTAATGACTTGCCAAATGATGAGGTTCCGATTGAGGTTGAGCATGTGGTGTAAGAGCCGAAAACGAGTGAAGTGAGGATCGATATTCCTTACCATGAGGAGGAAACTCAAAGTGACGTGAACCCATCTAGGGAACACATAATCGACATTCCCGAGCCGGTTGTGTTAGAAGAAAAGGCACCATTTCCTAGGCCTCATCCTATCTATCCTCAAAGGTTGGAAAAGCAAAAGAATGAGAACCAATTCAAGAAATTCATCGACATGATGAAGAGCTTATCCGTCAATGTTCCTTTGGTTGAAGCATTAGAGCAAATGCCCGGGTATGCCAAGTTCATGAAGGACCTGGTCACAAAGAAAAGGTCAATGGAGTGCTACACTATAAATATTACTCACCAAGTGAGTGCAATAGTGCACTCAATGGCACCCAAGCTTGAATATCCCGGGGAATTCACCATTCCTTGTACAATTGGTAGCACGGATTTTGCCAAGGCATTGTGTGACTCGGTGCTAGCATAAATTTGATGCAATATTCGGTCTTCAAAAACTTGGGGATTGGTCAACTTAGGGCTACTTCCATGCATCTTCAAATGGCGGATCGATCTATGAAGCGGCCTCTAGGGATCATTTATGATGTTTTAGTGAGGGTTGACAGGTTCATCTTGCCCAAAAAATTTGTTATCTTGGATTGTGAGGTGGATTATGAAGTTCCTATCATCTTGTGAAGGCCCTTCCTTGCAACGGGGAAGGGCTTAGTTGATGTGGAGTCTGGTGAGCTCACCATCCGGGTGGGCGATGAAAAGGTTGTGTTCCACGTTTGCAAATCGATGAAGCAACCCAATAGCATGGAGGTGTGTTCTTTCATGGACCTTGTCACCGAGGTCATTATTGATGAAACAATCTCAATGATAAATGTTGAAGACCCCGTGGAAGCAGCTTTATTGAACCATGATGATATTGTGGTGGATGGCTTGATTGAGAGTACTAGTGCCCTACAAGGCATGAGTTCTTATTCATATGGTCCTCGAAAGTTATCCTTGGATTTGGAGAATCGGAAGACTCCTCCGACAAAGCCTTCAATTGAAGAGCCACCTATATTGGAGCTGAAGCCACTTCCACCACACCTCAGGTATGAATTTCTTGGTCCTTCTTGTAATTTACCTGTTATAGTTTCATCTTGTCTAACCAAATTGCAGGTAGACTCTACTCTCAAAGTGCTAAAAAGGAGGAAGAAGGCCATAGTTTGGACACTTGCTGATATTCGGGGGATAAGCCCTGCATTTTGCATGCACAAGATCATTCTTGAGGATGGAGAAAAGCCTTCCGTAGAACGCCAACAGAGGCTAAATAAGGCAATGCAAGAGGTTGTGAAGAAAGAAATAATCAAGTGGCTCGATGCTGGGGTCGTCTACCCAATCTTTGATAGTGCTTGGACCTCTCCGGTCCAATGTGTTCCAAAAAAGGGTGGAATGACCGTGGTACAAAATGACAAAAATGAACTTATTCCAACAAGACAGTCACTGGTTGGCGGGTATGCATGGATTACCGCATATTGAACAAAGTGACCTGCAAGGATCACTTCCCCTTGCCTTTCTTGGACCAAATGTTTGACAGACTTATGGGGAGAGATTTTTATTGCTTCTTTGATGGGTATTCAGGTTACAATCAAATCTTTATAGCTCCAGAAGACCAAGAGAAGACAACCTTCACTTGTCCCTATGGGACATTTGCTTTTTCCAGCATGCCAAGTTCCACTTTGATGAAAATTGTATGAGTGCATTTGTGTTGTTGAAGCAAAAGCTAACCACCACACCAATTATCACTGTGCTAGATTGGAGCTCTCCTTTTGAGCTAATTTATGATTCTAGTGATGTGGCTGTGGGGGCAATTTTGGGCCAAAGGGTGAACAAAATCTTTCACCCCATTTACTATGCAAGCAAGGCAATGAATTCCGACCAAATGAACTACACCGTCACCGAAAAAGAGTTGTTGGCTATGGTCTTTGCAATGGAGAAATTCCGTCCTTATCTTATGGGTGCCAAGGTCATAGTTCACAGCGACCATGTGGCGCTCTGGTATCTTATGATGAAGAAGGATTCCAACGCTAGACTTATGCGGTGGGTGTTATTTCTTCAAGAGTTTGATTTGGAAATCATTGATAGAAAGAGGAGTGAGAATCAAGTTTCCGACCATCATTCCCATTTGGGGAATCAAGGGAGACTAGTTGATGGGCTTGAGATTGATGATAGCTTCCCGGATGAACAACTTCTCTCCGTCTCTATGCAAGAAATGCCATGGTTCGCGGACATCGCCAACTACATTGTTACCGCTGTTGTCTCGTTTGAGCTCTCTTATAACCAAAGGAAGAAGCTTAGACGGGATAGCATGGATTATTTTTTGGATGAACCGTACTTATTCAAGATATACAATGATGGTGTCATTCAGCGTTGTGTGCCCGAAGAGGAAAAAGTGTCAATTCTTGAGTCATGCCACTCCTCACCTTATGGTGGACATCGTGGAGGGGCAAGGACCGCTTCAAAAGTCTTAAGTTGTGGTTTCTTTTGGCCTACTTTCTACAAGGATGCGAGTAAGTTGGTAAAGCAGTGTGATGAATGCCAAAGAATGGATGGCATATCCAAGAAAGATGAAATGCCTCTCACTACAATCCTTGAGGTGGATATCTTCGATGTTTGGGGAATTGATTTTATGGGGCCCTTTGTTAGTTCATGTGGAAACACCTACATAATTTTGGCGGTGGACTATGTTTCAAAATGGGTTGAATCCATCGCTTTGCCCAACAATCAGGCCCGTAGTGTGGTTGGTTTTCTAAAGAAGAATATTTTCACAAGATTTGGGACACCCCGTGCCATCATCAATGACAGGGGATCTCATTTTTGCAAAAGGGCCTTTGATTCATTGTTAGCCAAGTATGGAGTCAATCATAAAGTGTCTAATCGTGAAATTAAGAACATTTTGGCCAATATAGTGAATGCTGATCGGACCGATTGGTCCCGAAAGCTGGATGATGCTCTTTGGGCTTACTGGACTACTTTCAAAACACCCATAGGTATGTCTCCTTACCGGTTGGTGTATGGCAAGGTATGTCACCTTCCGGTGGAATTGGAGCACAAGGAACTATGGGCATTGAAGAAGGTGAACTTGGATTGGGATACCGTTGCAAATCTTAGAGTTGACCACCTCAATGAGCTAGATGAGTTTAGATTCCATGCATATGCTAGCTCTTCCTTGTACAAAGAGAAAATGAAGTACCTCCATAACAAATATTCCAAAGACCGGGAGTTCATAGTGGGAGACTTGGTGCTTCTTTTCAATTCTAGACTTCGTCTCTTCCCGGGAAAACTCATGTCCAAGTGGAGTTGCCCATTTGAAGTGGTGTTGGTTACACCCTTTGGTGCTCTTGATCTCAAAAACAAGAATGAGGAGATTTTTTATGTGAATGGGAACCGGTTCAAACATTATCTGGGTAAATTTGATGGTAGCCATGTGGTGGCGTTGCTGAAATTCTTCCGAACATGGTAACCTGTGTCGTGCCGCGACGTTAAATCAGGCGCTTCTTGGGAGGCAAACCAAGATTTTCTTTTCTTTGTTTTTGGTAGGATAGATTTTTGTGAACTAACCAGTTGTGAAGTTGATGCAGGACTTGGTGGATGCAGTGCAGGTGAAAATCTGGAAACTGAGCAGAGTAGTACAATTCCGCTGCAGCTGTCTAAAAATCCGCTGTCAGCGGTGCCCAAGCGCTGCAGTAGAAAACAACCGCTGAAAGAGGTCCAATTAACCCCCAAAACAGGCTCTTTGAATCTCCACTCCTCTACAACGTTCACTATTTCGTTGTCGCGGAGTGCACTTTGTTGTGGTAATGGAATTCCGCTGCAGCGGTAAGGGTTAAAATCCAGCAAGTTTGAAAAACCAAAAGAGAGGTCAGCGGTATTTTTCTGCTGCCGCGCTAGGTAGGTCGGTCATGGGTCCCAGCTCTCTAGTATATATACCGAGGGACCCTCTCGTTTTTACTCTTTTCACCCATTCACTACCAAACCCTAATATATACTGTGCTTTCACCCTTTCACTGGTCATAGAGTTTTAACTTCATCTTTCATCTATTCCATCTACTAGTATGTTCCATGTTTAATTCTTGTTAGTTGATTAATTTTTCTTAGGTTTAGATTATTTTATTTCATTTTCCTTTTATTTGTTTTTTGTATAGAGTTAATACAACCCTAATATTACAAATTGAATTGGTAGTGTGTTCTACTATGTGGGGTAATGCTTTCTGGGTTCTGTGTGGGTAAAAGGGTGATTCACAGGTACATTTTCATGAAAAAATTTCAAAGTTTGATGAACCCTTCCCTAATTGCACTGTGCACCCGACCTCCGCTGCAGCGTTTTAAAATTCCGCTGACAGCGGAGGTCCAATCCATAATGTTGTCAATCTGAAGTTTCCGCTGCAACGTTCTAGAAATCCGATGACAGCGGTACTGCGAAACGCTGCAACTGTCAAGAAAGCGCGGCCAGCGGTTGTGAGATTTAAAGAGTTTACTCTCAGAACAATTCAAACTTCTCTACAACAGCTAGATTTCCGTGGTCAGCGGTGGCTAAACGATGTAGCGGACCAAAAATCTGCGGTTCATAGATTCAGAGAGGGGTAGTCTAATTCCCTTGACTTCCGTTTCCGCGGTTCTTTTCTGCTGACAGCGGTTTGATCCTGATTACACTGTTTCATTCAATGCTTCTTCAATTCTATCTGGTGCTTCGATATAATGTATTGACAATGTGTGTTACATGTTGCAGAGTATGGTGCGATCTAGAGGTAGACCGGAAAAGAAACCCGAGAGGGGCGACCCTTCAAGGGGTCGAGGTAAGGGCAAGCAACAAAACCTACCGGGCTCGACAAAAGCAGTTGGAAAATCACAAAAGAGATAAAGAACAAGCCCCTCTGAGTCGGAGACAAGTGAATACTTGCCCTTCTGGGAAGCTTCGGAGGGTCAGAGCGGGGCAGCTCTAGCAGCTGCACTATCAAAGCCTAGGAGACTCATCAACGAGCCCACTAGCTCGGAGTCTTCTGAAGATTTCTCCTGTTATTCAACCACCCCGCCTGCTGCACCAACCTAGTCAGTAACTCATTAAGCAGTCCCTCCTTCCATCAACCTCGAGAGTTCAGACGAGGGACATGACGATGGGAGGGGTGGAGACATCTTAACACAGGCTGCTAGTTTGCAAAGGACTAGAAACCCCGCAGCATGGGAGGACCGGTTTGTTTCTGTATCGACCTACCATCAGTTCAGAGAAATGTGGCCTCAAAGATCTCTCATCCTGGAGCGGCCCTTCATCATCAAGGACCTTTTACCCCTAAATCCCAATGTCAAAAAGTCGTTCTTAGAAAGAGAGGGGTAGAACTTTTCAATACCTGGGTGGTTGATGAAAATGAGTTTGTGGTGAAGGAGTTCTACACCAATGTGGCATTCACCAAAAAGGGCACTTACCTTGCAAAAGTTCGCAACCTAAAAATCCTATACAATGGAAGTGCTTTCAATGACTATGCGGGCTTCGGGAGGGTTGATAAGACTCCGTATTTGGAGAAGGTTAATATGAAGGATTTGGCTCGCCCGTGGTTGGCTTCAGTCATTGCTGCTCCAGGGACTACTCCCGACTGCTTTGTTGGTTGACAGGGTTAATATTACACGTAGCCTTCTCCCGAAGTACAACTCGCCTATTCAAGCTAACCTAAAACCTATATTCCTATGGAATTAGGATTAACAAGAACGCATTAATAATTCCAGTATAGTAACCAAGCAAGGCGATTAGGTATATTCCTATCCTAACAAAAAACCGCTCCCCTTAAGAGTTAAGATCTTGCTCTACCCAATCTTATATGCAATCTAGAATTCCCTCTCCCGAGTACAATCCTAGATTCATAGATAGTATTCAATTGGTGATCAAGCAATCAAATAATTAAGTGCAAAATTGAATAAATAAACCAATATGATAAATAATAATAACAATTCAAGCGTCAAACTACAATGTTCATGTAGCACCCAAAACTCTAGAACTAATAAACTATGAAATTAAAAGAAGAGAAGAGAAGAAAAACTAGGTAGAAGCCTCCTCCAAGCGTGGTGTATGTTCCTCCACGTCAATTACCCTTCACAATATGTTATATCCCCTCAAAATTAGGTTTAGAACCCCTTTTATACGAGTTGGGGTCGTGTAGGACCGAAATAACCTTGTCCCGAACAAAATAGGAAAACCCCCGCGATCCAGCGCCCAATGCTGGACTTGGCGTTGGAAACAGATTGTTTTCACGTCTATAATTCTTTGCTCCTTATTTTGAATTGTAAAGTTTTCCTTTGTTGTCTCCACTTGGAGGGGACAAAACCCAAAGGGTGTCCCCCCTTTTTTATTAATATAATTTCCTTCTTTTTTTCTTCCGCGTTTTATTCTATTTTTCTCCAAATCTCTTCATCTTCACACCGTTTTATTTCTATATATGCATTTTTGGCCGAACATCATGATTCAAATAGGGTTTCACTTGGAACCAACATATATACCTTTGACCTTATGGTTAAAGACATATTACAAATGAGGCCTTACCAAGTCAAATAGGGTTTCACTTGTGACCTTTAGAGTCTTGAGTTGACTGAAACTGTCGTCAATGGTGTTCATGGCTATATTTGAGCTTCAAATTTGAATCAAGATTGTTGTGGGCCGTCGACTCGATACTCTTTAGCAATCCTAAGAATGGTGAGGTGAGGTCTTAAATTGCATAACCCGAGTGTCGTGCCTATAAGTCTAGAACTTGCCCCGAGTGTTTTTCTAGGCGAAATCTTAAGTGAGCTCGACTTGTGAGATGATCATAGGCCTTCCTTGATTCCCTATTGAAATTGAAAGTCCTCTTTAGCCTACCTTGACAAAATCCATAGTCAACCCCTTTGAGCCTGAGCCGACTTGTCCAAAACCATTGTTTTAGCCGTCATCCGTTCTCTAAATACCATCTCTTGGCACCCATTTTTTCCTTGAGCACTCTTGATAAAGAATAGGCATAATTCATAAGTTTGGGGGAGAGACGAGGAAATGCATAGTGATGAATGGATTGGTTATAAAAAAAAAGGGCCAAAGAAAAAGGTTGAAAAGCATAGTGAATCAAAAAGGGAAAAGAAAAAGAGTGAAAGTTTGAAAAAGAGGTTGAAATGATAAAAAAATAAAAAAGGGAAGAAAATGATCCCACAATAAAAGAGAGAGTGACTATGAGTCTCTCTAAATTCCCCAAGGAAAAATTTGTGACTCAAAGAGTCAAGAGTGTCATATGCAAAAGTGTGAACAATTGGAGTGCTTAAGGGAAGATATTTTACCAAACTTCATTGTGACCAAAATTCAATCCAAAAAGCCTCTATTACTACCCGACAATGCCCTAAAGGATTTCAAGTATAGTGAGCTTACATTAGTGGTGATTTAAACGAGGGGCAAGCCTATGGTACGAAAGGCCGGACTTGAGGCATTCTTTTTAGAGTGAAGAGAGAACCCCATGATAAACGCAATTTTGAGAGACATTTTTTATGGTGAGGTGAGCCTAAGGAGAGTATAGGACGAAGAGTCTGGGATCCACAGTGATTGAGGTAAAAGAGAGAAGCTTTATGACGACCTTAGTCAACTCTTGAAGCTTTGGTGTCACGTTAGATCCAGTAAGCTAGAAAATCATTGCATAAGTTTGTCAATAACTCATTTGTGTTGAGAATAGTAATTAGTCCCAATTGAAGCTTGATGAATCACATCTTAATGGCTGAAATACTTTATCTTTTCTTGTTACGGAGGTGGGAGTTATTTTGTTTGCTTGAGGACAGGCAAAGCCTTACGTTTGGGGGAGTTGATAACTAGTGATTTGTACTACTATTTACTCCATTTTTCTTAAGTTTTTGACGCAACAATTGGTCTAATTAACCCCACATTCTGATTCAAATGGTTTGAATTGCCGGAACTGAGTGGATGTGTAAATATTGATCCAAAAGACCTCAAAAAGAAGCAGAACTTGCAAAATTCCAAGACCCAGCTAAACCGCTGCAACGCTCATATTTCCGCTGCAGCGTTTGTCCCATTGCTACAGCGAATTTCTCTTCGCTGCCACGCTGCAAACTGCAGAGAGTTGTGATTCAAGGCCTTTCAAAGCGCTGTCCGAGCCACTTTTCCGTTGCAGCGCTCAATTATCCGCTGGGAGCGTTTAAGGAACTTCAGAGAGTTGGCAAACTTGGGATTTCATGATTCCGCGGTCAGCGGTAATATTCCACTGCCGTGATCGAGCCACCGCTGCAGCACTATAATATTCCATTGGGCGCGAAGTTGAAGATCCAGAGAGATATAAAGTTCAAAATTGTTAAAGCGGTCATTAATCCGGAGCAGCAGAAGTCTCTTCGCCCCAGCGCTCAGAATTACGCTGGGAGCGGATTCCCCGTAGGGGCATTTTTGTCCAGTATTTTCAGCCATGTATAAATAGATTTTTTCTTCATTTTTTAGGGTATCAGCCGTTTGGAGAACACGTGAATAGTACTTTTTAGCTATTTTGAGTTATCTTAGCATAGGTTTAACATTAGTTCTTCAACTAGTATCTCTTAAATCACAATTATGAGCTTAAATCCATCTTCTACTTGTGTTTCTTCTTCATTCATGAGTAGCTAGACCCATTAGCTAGAGTTGTGACCCAACCCTAGTGTGGGTACTTAATGGGTTTTCAATTTTAGAATGATTATGTGTATGGGTGTTTGGTATTTAGCTTAATTTGTGCATAAATCTCAGATATAGTGGTTGCAAACACTATGTCAAGCCTTTTTGACTAGGATCACTCTTGAGAAAGATGACCCAAGTCTAGGTAATTAAGCTAACAAAATATTGGGGTGAGCTCAAGAGGTTGATAGCCCTAGTAAAAGGGTGGATGCTAGAGATAGCTACACCCGATTTTATCCAATTTGTGCGGTTCATGGAAACACCCAATTGTTCTTGAGAAAGCCAATTCGGGCAAAGATACCCATATTACCGAGAGGTAGTGGGTAAGTGCATTAGCATGAGGTTATGCCATTAATACCCAATTCACAATCTCCTTCAAGATTTTAGACCCGTTAATTGGTCACCTAGGTGGAAGTCACAGCCCTAGTCCCTTTTGTCAACTGAGAAAACCTACAAAAAGATTTTAGGTAGCTAGTTCGTAATTTCAATTAGGCTAAAACCATAGTATAATTGAAAACCCTTTTTTATGAGAAGTGCAATTAAGAACACAACACGCTACTAGATCACTTAGACACTCTACTCCAACATATATAGCTCTCTGTGGAAATGGATCCCGACCCGTCGGGTAAAAGCTGCATTGACCCCCGTACTTGCTACTCTTTAGTGGTATAGGCGGGAGCCGATCAGTAAGCAACCTCCCCAACTTGTCACAACACCTCAAATGGACCTATACACCTTGGGCTCAACTTTCCCTTCTTCCCGAATCTCATGATTCCCTTGATCAGCGAAACCTTCAAGAGAACCTTTTCACCCACCATAAACGATACTCACGCGCGTTCTGGTTAGCGTAACTCTTCTGTCTTGACTGTCCTGTACGAAGTCGCTCTTGAATTAACTTTACCTTTTCCAAGGCATCCTTCACCAAATCAGTACCATAGAATGTAGCGTCGACGGGCTCAAACCACCCGATGGGCGATTGACATTGCCGACCATATAAAGACTCAAATGGAGTCATCTCGATGCTGGATTGGTAACTGCTGTTACAAGCAAACTCGGCCAAAGGCAAGAAACGATCCACTGACCTCCAAAGTCAATCACGCATGCCCTGAGCACATTCTCTAAAATCTGAATTGTACGCTCCGACTTCCCATCGGTCTGTGGATGAAAGGTTGTGCTAAGCTCTATACGGGTCCCTAATTCACTCTGTACTGCTCTAAAAAAATGTGAAGTAAATTGAGGGCCTCTATCTACTATGATGGAAATTGGCACACAGTGTAATTGAATTATCTCCTGAATATAAATCTGGGCCAACCTCTCTGAAGTATACGTAGTCACAACCGAAATGAAATGTGCTGACTTGGTCAACCTGTCGACAATGACCGAAACTTCATCAAACTTACGCAAGGTCCGTGACACCAACTACAAAGTCCATAATAATGTGTTCCCATTTCCACTCCGGTATAGTCATCTGCGGAATTGGTCCACCTGGCCTCTAGTGCTCATATTTAACTTGTTGACAATTTAGGCACGTAGATACATACTCAACTATGTCCTTCTTCATTCGCCGCCACAAATATTGCTTCCTCAGATCACGATAAATATTCGTAGAACTTGGATGAATAGAATATTGAGAATTATAACTCCTCTAGGATCTTTTCCCTCAGCCCATCTACATTAGGAACACATAGACGACCCTAGAGTCGCAGAACACCATATTCGCCGATAGTAAACTCCTTGGCACCGCCCCATAGTAGCGTTTTTCTAAGAACCAACAAGTGTGGATCATGAAACTGGCGAGCCTTGATCTGCTCAATTAGTGAAGATTGGGCAACAACACATGCAAGAACTCTGCTAAACTCTGAAATATCCAGCCTCACAAGTTTGTTAGCCAAGGACTGAATATCCAAAGCTAATGGCCCCTCCTCTATTGAAATAAAAGCCAAACTACCCATACTCTCCGCCTTTTCTACTCAAGGCGTTTGCAACCACATTTGCTTTGCCCGGATGGTAAATGAGAGTAATATCTTAATCTTTAAGTAAATAAAGCCATCTATGCTGCCTCAGATTTATATCCCTCTGCTTGAATAAATGCTAAAAACTACGATGATCAGTTTAAACCTCACAAGACACCCCATAAAGATAATGCATCCAAATCTTAAGAGTGAAAAATCGCAACTGACTCCAAATCATGTTCATGTATTTATTCTCGTGGGGTTTCAACTAACGTGAGGCATAAGAAATAACTTGCCCCTTCTTCATCAATACACAACCCAAACCCACATGTGAAGCGTCACAATACACTATATACATCCCCGAACTGGAAGGTAACATTAACGCTGGTGCTGTAGTCAATGTTGTCTTGAGCTTCTGAAAGCTCACCTCACAATCATCAGACTATCCGAATGGAGCACCCTTCTAGTTAATTTGGTGTGCTGCAATAGATGAAAAGCCCTCTACGAGCCGACGATAATAACCTTCTAAGCTAGGAAACTCCTAATCTCAGTCGCCGAAGTGGGATGATGCCAATTATGAACTGCCTCGATCTTTGTTGGATAAAATTTAATACCCTCGTCCAATACAATATGCCCCAAAATGCTACAGAATTTAGCCAAGGTTCACATTTGGAGAACTTAGCATATAACTTTTGTTCCCGAAGGGTCTGAAGCACAACCCTCATATGTTGCTCGTGCTCTTCCTTACTGCGCGAGTAGATCAAAATGTCATCAATGAAGACAATGACAAACGAATCAATATATGGCCTGAACACCCTATTCATCAAATCCATAAATGATGTCAGGACGTTACTCAAGCCGAAAAACATGACGTACAAACTCATAATGACCATATCTAGTCTGGAAAGTAGTCTTCGGAACATCTGAATCCCGAATCTTCAATTGATGGTACCCCGACCTCTAATCGATCTTAGAGAACGCCCTAGCACCCTTCAACTGGTCAAATATATTATCAATACATGGCAACGCGTACCTGTTCTTAATTGTAACTTTGTTCAATTGGTGATAACCAATACACATCCCCATCCTTCTTCTTCATAAACAATATCATTGCACCCCAAGGCGATATACTCGGTCTAACGAATCCTTTGGCTAGTACCTCCTCAAGATGTTCTTTCAACTCCTTCAATTCATTCGGATCCATGCGATACGGTAGGATAGATATAGGTTGGGTATCTGTAGCCAAGTCAATACAAAAATCAATATCACGATCTAGTGGCATCCTGGAAGATCTAAACGAAATACATCGGAGAATTCCCAAATTACAGGCACTAAATCAATAGTCGGCGTCTCTAGAGTAGTGTCCCGAACATAGGCTAAATAAGCCAAAAACCCCTTCTCGACCATGTGTCGAGCCTTCAGAAAGGAAATAACCTGAGCAAATGCGCTGATAGACGAACTCTTCCACACCAATCTTGGTAACATTGGAATCGCCAAGGTAACAAACTTGGCATGGAAATCTAGGATGACATGATATGGAGATAACCAATTCATGCCCATAATGATCTCGAAGTCGATCATCTCGAGCAGCAGGAGATCTTCTCTAGTGTCATAACCATAGAATGTAATAATATAGGATCGGTAAATGCGATCCACAACAAGAGAATCGCCCACATGAGTAGACAAATAAACAGGAGTACCCAAGGACTCATGAGAAACACCCAGGAAATGAGCAAATAGAGATGACAAATAGGAATATTTAGACCCTGGATCAAATAATACAGAGGCATCTTTTCCGCAGACATAAATAATACCTTTGATCACGGCATCTGAGGCCTCTACATCTGGTCTGGACGAAAAATCATATAACCAAGCTAGAGCGCCACCTGACTAGCCTCTACCTCTTGGACGACCCCTACCCACCTTCCCCTCATCACCGGGCGGCCATACGACTTGTGGAGCAACTGGTGCGGTAATCATAGGTTACTGACTTTGCTGCACCGGTCTACCTCGAAGCCTGGGGCAGAATCTCCGCATGTGACTGAAATTGCCACAGTCGAAAAAACCGCTCAATACGATGGGCTGCTGACTTGATGTTTGGCCCTGGTGACCCGAATACCACTGGTAGAACCCTGAATAGCCAATGGGCGGTGGTGCTGGATGTGGGTGCCTGCTGGACCCGCCTCTCACGAAGTGACCTCTACCCTTAAATGTGGCACCTCTAAACTCTACAAAATATCTAAACCGTTTATCTCTCATAACCTACTCCTCGACTACGCGGACGCACACCCTTAATCCTTGGGGCTATCTCCACAACCAACTCATAAGATGTCCCCATCTCCACAACTCAATCCATAGTGTCCTTAATGCCAGTATGTAAACTCGCAACAAACCTCTATACTCTCTCTACATCAGTAGGGAGTATCATAAGTGCATGGCGAGATAACTTAGATAACCTAGCCTCATAATTGGTTACGACATCTGACCATGCTGGAGCTGCTCAAACTGAAACCGCAGCTCTTCCCTCAAGGAGGGAGGAATACACCTATCCAGGAAAATACGGGTGAACCTGTCCCTAGGAATGGCAATGGGGAAGGGTGGGGCGGGTTTGAACTTAACCCGCAAATTTTCAACCTGCCACGCTCCGCCCCGCATAACAGTTTTTTCTATTTTCAACCCACCCCGCACTGCCCCGCAAAGACCCGCCCCGCATTTTTTTTTCATTTGTTATTTTTCCTAAAATAACATAAGTTTAATATATTGATTTTTTAAGTTTCTTAAATACCTCATATAAAACTTTTATATTTTTATTTTCAGAAATTATAATAGAAAATATAACTTAATTGAAACGCGTAAAAGCTAGAAAATCGCGCTGAAAAGCGTAATGCCGCGCCCCCTTTTTCCCAGGCACTCCTTTCGAGGCCGGTTTAAAAGAGATTATGACATTGGTTGGGACAACTCATTCCTTTTGGGAAAGGGTTTTGCATATTTTGAAGAGTCGCCACCTAACGATTTTAAGGTGCGTTAGGGTACCTACTAGGGGTTCATTTACAACTACGTTTGATAACCAGATACAGGGAAAGAGCTTGAAATTATCCTAAGGGGAAGGTGTAAGGCACCCCTCAGGATCCACAAGTGTGGTTCCCGGTCAAAGAGCATTTGTGAATTTGATACAACTAGCAAGTAAGCAAATATGGTTCAAATAGTGGGGATTTTAGTCTAAGTACACATATGTTTGAAAACAGTTAATAGGAAGATAGCTTTTGAAAAGAATTATAGTCTAAGCATGTATATAGAGTACAAGTATCCTAGGTTTGTTTGTAATATGGATCACATCAATGCAATACCCGGTATAACACTCCTCGATGAGGGGCTACACGTGGTATTAGCGCACCGGTCATCATATTCATATCTAACCTTTCCCACCCGTGAAGGTAACTAAAGCGAGTGTTGGTCACGGCCTCTATTGCATGTTGTTACCCGTCCCTTCCTATTAGTCCCGGAGGAGTTTAGGACTTCTATCATATAAAGGGGGTTCTAGGCAGACCCTCAGGTTTTTAAAGTAAAATACTAAGGCAACATATAGAAAAAACAAATAGGACTGCAGATAGGGGTAACACATAAATAGGAAAGGCCCAAGTACCTCCACAAATAATGCACAGAATCAGCATGACTCAAACACAGTTAAGGTCTTGGTTTAAATTCAGATCCTAAAACATGGTATCTAAGTGATAATAATAGAGAAACAGATTTATTGCATAGCTCAGAGAGGAAGTCCTAATCAGTTTGCCTATTGAATTTACGCATGCTGATAATTAGACAGTAATCATAGGAGGACAGTTCCAGTTTTATTTTTATTTTTAGGTTGATTACCTAAGGCTTGCTTAGGCATAGGATCATATATGACAGTCATCATAGGTGTTAACAGTTTTAGGTTGTTAATCCTAGGGGCATGCAATTCTAAGTGTATGCAGAATATACAGGAGTTAATTACCAGTTGTTAGAGTGGGGTGACTGTTTCATACTCTTCTATGCGTCTGTGTTTAAACTGAGTGTAATTAAGCGAGTGTGATCCTAGAACATGATATCTAATGCAGAATGATGCACGTTCAGAAGCACTGAAGCAGGGTCTATAAATGCATACACGATCATGGCATTATGCAGAGTTTCAGAATAGGCATAAGTGATATTTTTTAATGTTATTTGTTCTAGAACAAGATTTCTAAGTGCGGAGCATGGTTTTAGCATGATGATTGCATGCATAACAGCTTATGTTAACACATTTATCCTATGACAGGATTTCTAAATGAGTTTCAGAATAGGCAGAATCATATGGTGGCAGTTCTATTTTAATTTTATTATTTACCTTAGAGACAGGATTTCTAAGTGATAGGGATGCTAGAAAAAAATAGTATATATGAATCCTAGGGAACATGGTATCTAATGCATGACATGCTTGCGTGTGTTATCCCTAAGCATGGATGCTATTGCGCACAGAAGAAAAGTAAACCTATGAGCATTGTTTCTACACTTGGCTAAACTACAACATACATATTACCCTCCCATTTTCACTATCCAACCCCAGAGTTGTTTACAAGTAACTATTACAGACCATTGGGTATGAATTACATAACTGAAATAAGAAAAATAAGAAGCTAACTCTAGGGAGCCTATAGTAAAGGCCCAAATCTCCATATCCGCAATGCCAAGTGGTATTTCACAGCCTTTCTCATAATCCGGGTGTGTCAGTGCTCCCACCCGGATTTCATAGCCATAGTAGAGTAAGTGCAGTGTGAAAGGGCCAGCCTTAGTGTGTCATAGTTCAGAGGGAGATCAAGGGTCCCAAAGCAATGATCACACAAAGGGGGAAGAACTTAAGTGGTCTAAGAGTAGAGTGGGAGTACTTGACAGAGTTTTGAAAAAATTGAGTAAGAAAAAAGTTTTGAAAAAAAGAGACTTGATTAAAAAAAATTATAACAGAAAGTTTAACCAATGAGACATTTTTAAAGAGTAGAGTAATCAGAACAACACCAATCTCAGGATCCAAACAAATTCAGCATCACACAAGGAACAAGGAACCAAAAAAAAATATCCAACAACCACAAACAGGGGTAATGGGATTTGAGGGACAAGTATAAACCATGTGAGGGAAAGCATGTAGTAGGCAGAGTTATGCGTAGGTACAGAATCAGAAGTTCCTAAGGGGTTTAGGGAATTGGATACATCACAGTAACAGTATCAAATAGCTTAAGGTAATACCAGTAGGGGCATGCCTTAACCAAAGCTAGGGTACAGACATATGCATAGAGGGATTCACATACAAACAGGTTTCAAATGCATAAAGACATGCTGATTATGAAAATAAAGCATAACTCAACATGCTAGATGGAGCACACGGTTTTAATTACATGTCCAACAACAAAACAGTAGATAGAAGCATATAAGAAACATAATGAATTGAAGCAGCAAAATAAACATATTGGTTAGGAAACTGGGATTAAAAATCAGAACATACCAGTGAAGTGAAGAAAACAGTAAACACAAAGTAAGGTAGGAGCACAATAGTTAGCCTTGGCTTGCAGTCGACTAACTTAGAACAGTAACAAGTATCACAAAGAAGAGAGAAGAGAGCAGGAAGTTTTAGTAGAGAGAGAGTTATTGAACAGTGAGTTCGTCTGTAGCGTAATGAAAGAGTGAAGGTACTTATAGTTTTGAAAATAGGCAGAAAATAAGGTAACAAATGATAGTTCAGCAAAATTATGGAAGTGCACATCAATTAGAATCACATTAATATGAGTACTCCCTTTAATTAAGAAGTGAATATTCAAACGGATACAAACAATGATAACATAAGGAAAGAAAATTATATAGACTGATGGTAACACCTAAAGAAATAAATTTCAACAAAGTATAAGACATGTAATAGGGGCTAAGTTCAGAACACTCTAATTAAGGAAAGCATGTGTGAATTAGTTTGACATAATTATTCATAGAAATAAGGCAGGAAATTCTAAAAATCAACAAGAAATCCTCGAGCGAGATTCAAATCACAGGAAGTTAGCACCAAATAGGGAAAATATCATGTATGACTGGAATACCACACATGGAAATAATTTCAGCATATAGAACACGTAGTTAGTCTAGGTTAAGAAAATCTAATTAAGGAGAGGTCTATAAGAATCGATTAACAGTAGAATCAATCAAATAAGGAAAGTGAATAACTCATGGGTCAAAATCAGTAATGTATTACCATAGTAGATCAGTGAAGGACACTAATCCCAGCGAATCAGGGATTCGAATAAGGATAACATCAGCTAAAGGAAATTAACACTAATTAAATAGATAATAGTCAAGAAATTCGAAACCCTAGTAATCACAATAGAGTAAAATCATACGAAATTAGGGATTCACAACAATTACAGAGTAAACATTGATGTAAGCAAAGCAAGAAAATTAGAGACATAGATAAGCACCATAGTGTAAAGTTTCAGAAAATCATAAAGCTCATGAGACGCAAGCACATATGCAAACATATTATCAGAGACAAAATTAGGAACTCATGGTTTAGGACTAAAGATTAGGGTTCTAACACAACGACTCAGATAAAGAGAGAGACTTAAATAAATCGCTAAAACACAGTAGAAATCCTAGGATAACACTGAAAAATCATAGGAAACCCGTTTTAAAAAAGGGGTTATGAAACCCTAGTTTGAAGATGAAGAACCCGTTTTAGGGAAAACGGAACATCTTTAAGGAAAACATCAAAATAGCCCGTAATATGCAAAGATCTATTACGGATCTAAAGAAACCAAGCGATAGTAGTTACGGTTTCATGGAGACAACCCAAAGAGAAGAAAAATCGTCTAAAGAACCACTTGTTCTAGCCAAAAATGAAGAGATCTTACTCGGACGGCCGTATATGGCCGAAAAACGGAATGAAAGGCCATAGGTGGGAGTTGAACCGCTACAGGTTCACTTGAAGACCTAAAGGTAGTGTCAAGTCGGCATAAGAGGATACATAAGCTAGAAGGGGTGAGACCTCATGGTTTCCGGCAAGAGAGGTGGCCGGAGAAGAGATACAGAGTTCATCGGGGGGGGGGGGGGGGGGGAAAAGGTCCAAGAGAGACAAAAGAGAGAACTAGAGAAAAGGGGAGAGACTGTCTTTTAA
>ML278993.1:268227-300295 GCA_005239495.1 Nicotiana undulata
GAGAAGGTTCCAGAGAGACCAAAGAGAGAACTAGAGAGAAGGTGAGAGAGAATGAAACGGGGGAAAATGAGAAGGGGGGGGGTAGTCGTTTAGGATTAATTATGGTAGGGATTAATCTGGGCCGTTTATTTGAAATAATCAATGGCTCAGATTGAATGGGGGATTGGGTCGGGTAGGCTTCAAAGACTGGGACTGATGTGTTGGGCTAATTAATTGGGTTGGGGTTCGGGTAGATTAGGCTAAAATTAGGATTAAAAGTGGCTATTTGTTAAATACCCATTTTAAAATAGATAAATAATTAATAAAAATGGTTAATAATTATAAAAAATGAAATTTATGCTTAGTAGATGAAATTAAAGTAATTAATTCGTATTTAAAATACAAATGACTAATTATTTGGTAAAAAATAGCACAAAATATATAGTTAAGCTATAATTGCAAAGTTATTGCAATTATAGCCAAATAATGCCAATATTGCTAATTTGTGAAATAATTAAATCCTAATAGGATAAGAAATGATATATTAAACCAAGGAATATTTTGAAACTATTTGTAATGCAATTTATGATTAATTATTGGATATAAAAGTACTGGATAAATTAGAAATAAACTGATAAAAATATGGGAAAATTATGGAAAAATACCAATTGTTATAAAAACTGATTTTGAAGGTATATATGACAACTTAAAAATAATTTGAGGAAAAATTAGGTATCAACAACTGCCCCTCTTTACCTGGGAAGGATGGAAGAGTTGTCGGGTAAAGATATGATGGCCAATTGTGACCGAGCAAAATGGTTTGAAGAGATTTAAGCCACACCCTGGTTTCTGAGTTGCCTACATATCCCTGCTTTTACAAGAATCAGGCTGTTTGTAGTTCAGGAGCAATCGGCGAAGTATACCGATTAAGATTTTGCCAGGACGGACGCAACATATAGGGTTCGATGAATAAATGACTTACGGGAATGGTTAGGTGAACTGGAGTTGGACCGCTGCTGCCAGGATGGCCGTTGCTCGCCGGATTACCTGCAAATAATCGATACAAGCATATATTGTGCGTAAATGTAAACATGATGCAAGTTTCCGCCGGACCATGAATGCTGTCTTTGGACGGTTAAGGATGACGTCCTTGGACCATGATGTCCTGGGCCATGTATTGCTTGATGCATGATTCGTAGGCCATAAAATGATGTACTCGGGCCATGAGGATGGTGTCTCCGAACCATGATTCCTTTGAACAATGATATGCAAAATTGAAAGAGATCATCAGGCTTTGGCATGGTGTTCTCGGGCCATGAAGATGGTGCCTCTGAACGATGACACCTTTGGATAAGTTGGCGATATTTCAGCCCATGATAAATGTAGTAGCATGATGCTGACAAGATAGAGCTTAGTCTTGCGAATTTAAAAGGCAAAGCTTAGTTCGAAAGGAAAGTGAAGTAAATAATGCTTGAGACAACCCTTAGTCTCGAAAAGTAAATTGTAGGCAGAGCTTAACCTTGGAAGGCAGAAAAGTAGCCTTATGCAAAGGGAGGTAGAGCTTAACCGAAAGGAAAATGAAGTAAATAATGCTTGAGACAGCGCTTAGTCTCGAAAGTAAATTGGAGGTAGACTTAACCTCGGAAGGCAGAAAAGTAGCCTTATACAAAGGGAGGTAGAGCTTAACCTCGGAAGGCAGAATGGTAGCCTTATGCAAATGGAAGGCAGAATGGTAGCCTTATGCAAATGCAGATGGAGACAGTGCTTAGTCTCAGAAGGCAGAATGGTAGCCTTATGCAAGATGGAATGCAGATGGAGGTATAGCTTAACCTCGGAAGGCAGAATGGTAGCCTTATGCAAAAATGCAGATGCATATGGAGACAGTGCTTAGTCTCGGAAGGTAGAATGGTAGCCTTATGCAAGATGGAATGCAGATGAAGGTAGAGCTTAACCTCGGAAGGCAGAATGGTAGCCTTATGAAAAAATGCAGATGCGGATGGAGATAGTGCTTAGTCTCGGAAGGCAGAAAGGTAGCCTTATGCAAATACAGATGGAGACAGTGCTTAGTCTCGGAAGGCAGAATGGTAGCCTTATGCAATATGGAATGCAAATGGAGGTAGAGCTTAACCTCGAAAGGCAGAATGGTGGCCTTATGCAAAAATGCAGATGTAGATGGAGACAGTGCTTAGTCACGGAAGGCAAAAAGGTAACCTTATGAAAGAATGCAGATGCAGATGGAGACAGTGCTTAGTCGCAGAAGGCAGAATGGTAGCCTTATGCAAGATTAAACAAATGACAATAGAAGTTCTTAGCTGATCATAGATTGTGGCGTCATCTACGATCATTGCGACTACGGAGCATTGTTTGTTTATGCTGATAGCAACAGTCGGAAAAGTGTGATCGTTTTGAGAAATTGTAACTTTGAACATGCTCGTTCTTTATATCGACAGCGAACTTAGCATTTGCAATTGTGATGCAATTTGTGGATTCTCTACGTGTTTATTCTTTGTGCCTGCATCCAAAGAAAAAATGTGAGTTTTGTAGATGGGAGAAGGTTAGTTCGTATCCCTGCTGGATTTGCTTGACTCGTCCGGCTTGATCTGATGATACTGTCTGCATCATTGGGGTAGAGTTTGCTAAACAAAGCTGTTTCAAGAACAAGTATGCATGATTTTATAAAAATATGTCATAAACGCATAATTTAAAATAGCTTTTAGATTAACCAACGAACGTGACGTGGTTCAAGACATTGCAATCTCTCTTGCTATGGAATTTTGAGGGTCCTTCTCAAAATTCTGCCCCAGTTTTATGGGTTGATGTTTCTTGCGGCTGCTTGTGCGGTGATCAGCTTAACTTGCTTCGGAATTTTAAGGGTCCTCCTCAAAATTCTGCCCCAGTTTCCAATTGCAGGGAAAAATGGAATTTTTTGTTGAATTGTGACCGAACCCATAGGGCTGCCTACGTATCCCCTCTTAAACGGGAATCAAGTCAGGCGTAGTTCAGTTTACATCACTGATAAAGCATAAAAGATTACATGTAATAGCGTTTGACTGCATCTGAGTTTATTGGCTTCAACAAGACTTCTCTGTCCATTTCTGCAAGTATAACAACTCCTCCTGTCAACACTCGGTGAACCATATATGGACCTTGCCATTTGGGAGAGAATTTCCCTTTGGCTTCATCTTGATGGGGAAAGATCTTCTTCAACACCAGCTGCCCCAGTGTGAACTGTCTTGGCTTGACTCTCTTGTTGAAGGCTCTAGACATTCTATTCTGATAAAGTTGAACATGACAGACTGCATTCATTCTTTTTCCATCTATGAGGGTCAGCTGCTCATAACGGTTCCTTACCCACTCTGCATCGCTGAGCTCAGCTTCTTGTATGATTCTTAGGGAAGGAATTTCTACCTCGGCGAGAATAACAACTTCTGTGCCATAAACCAACATATAAGGGGTTGCTCCGGTTGATGTGCGGACCGTAGTACGATATCCCAGTAAAGGAAATGATAACTTCTCGTGCCACTGCTTGTGCTTCTCTATAATTTTCCTCAATATCTTCTTGATATTCTTAATGATGGCTTCTACAGCTCCATTCATCTGAGGTCGGTAGGCCGTGGAATTTTTGTGTTTGATTCTGAAAGTCTCACACATAGTTTTCATCAAGTCACTATTGATATTGGAACCATTGTCGGTAATGATAGATTCCGGAATTCCGAACCAGCAGGCAACACGGTCACAGACAAAGTCAGTCACGAATTTCTTAGTCACTACTTTGTAGGATGCTGCTTCGACCCATTTGGTGAAATAGTCGATGGCTACTAGGATGAACCTGTGTCCGTTGGAGACGGCGGGCTCAATTAGTCCAATAATGTCCATTCCCCAAGCGGCGAACAGCCAGAGTGAGCTTGTGTCATTTCTGGCAGCGGTGGCATTTCTGGACATACTGGATGCAGTCCGTTTCCATAGTCATCCAGAAGTAACCAGCTCTGAGTATCTTCTTAGCCAAAACAAAACTATTCATATGCGGGCCGCAGGTCCCAGCATGGATCTCTTCAAATAGCTTGGATGCTTCCTTTGCGTCGACACATCTTAATAGTCCCAAATCGGGAGTCCTCCTATACAGGATTCCTCCGGTGTGAAAGAAGTTGTTGGACAGTCTCCGAAGTGTGCATTTCTGAGTATGATCTGCAAGTTCTGGGTGCTCTCCTTTCGCCAAGTATTCCTTGATATCATGAAACCAAGGCTTTTTGTCTGCCTCTTCTTTGACATGGGCACAGTAAGCTGGTTGGTTATGGATCTTCACTGGGATAAGATCAATGAAATTCTTGTCTGGATGTTGTATCATAGATGATAGAGTAGCCAATGCATCGGCGAACTCATTCTGGATCCTGGGGACATGCCGAAATTCTATCTTCGTGAACCTCTTTCTTAATTCTTGCACGTGGTGCAGGTACGACAATATCATGGAATTCTTGGTAGCCCATTCTCCTTGTAGCTGATGTACCAGCAAATCGGAGTCACCAATTGCTAACAGCTCCTGAACGTTCATGTCAGTGGCCATGTTAAGTCCTAAGATACAGGCTTCATATTCTGCCATATTGTTGGTGCAAGGAAATCTGAGTTTGGTAGATACCGGATAGTGCAGACCAGTTTCTGATAGCAGGACGACCTCAATGCCGACTCCTTTGAAATTTTCCTCTCCATCGAAGAACATTCTCCAACCGTCATAGGACTGTGCAATATATTCTCCTATGAATGATACCACTTCATTGGGAAAATACATTTTCAGGGGTTCGTATTCACCATCCACAGGGTTTTCAGTAAGGTGGTCTGCCAGTGCTTGTCCCTTGACTGCTTTCTGAGTCACATAGACAATGTCGAACTTACTCAGAAAAATTTTCCACTTGGCAAGCTTTCCAGTGGGCATGGGTTTCTGAAAGATGTACTTTAAAGGATCCATTCTCGATATAAGATATTTTGTGTAGGTACAGAAGTAATGCCTCAACATTTGAGCGACCCAAGTCAAAGCACAACAGGTGCGTTCCAATAGTGAATACCGTGCCTCGTACGGAGTGAAATTCTTGCTGAGATAATAAATAGCTTGCTCCTTCCTTCCTGTTTCATCGTGTTGTCCCAAAATGCAGCTGAAAGCTCCATCTAACACTGCAAGGTATAGTAGCAAAGGTATACCTGGCTTTGGCAGCACTAGGACCGGTGGTGTTGACAGGTATTCCTTAATTCTATCGAAGGCCCTTTGGCAATCATCGGTCCACTTGGTTGCGACGTCCTTCTTTAGCATCTTGAAGATCGGCTCACATATGACTGTAGAATGTGCTATGAACTGGTTGATGTAGTTAAGCCGTCCCAAGAAACTCATCACATATTTTTTGTTCCTTGGCGATGGTAATTCTTGAATGTCTTTGACCTTTGATGGATCCAGTTCTATCCTTCGGCGGCTGACAATGAACCTGAGTAGCTTACTGGCAGAACCCCGAATGCACACTTCACGTGATTCAGCTTTAGATTGTATTTCCGCAACCTATTGAAAAACTTCCTTAAGTCTGCTATGTGATCAGTTGCTTTCTTGGATTTGATAATAACATCATCCACATATACCTCAATATCCTTGTGTATCATATTGTGGAAGATAGTGGTCATAGCCCTCATATAGGTGGCCCCTGCATTTTTTCGTATTGTAGCAGTATACTCCCCACGGTGTAATGAAAGCCATTTTCTCAACGTTTTCCTAATACATCCAGATCTGATGATAGCCAGCGAAGCAATCCACGAATTACTGTAGCTTATGCTTGGCGCAATTGTCAGTCAGGATATGTATGTTCGGCAAAGGGAAGTCATCTTTCGGATTGGCCCAGTTGAGATCCCGGTAGTCGACACATGCTCTGACCTTGCCATCTTTCTTTGGTACTGGCACAATATTAGCTAACCAGGTCGGGTACTCAACTACCCTGAGAACCTTGGCGTTGATCTGCTTGGTAACTTCTTCCTTGATTTTCAAGCTCATATCAGGCTTGAACTTTCTGAGTTTTTGTTTCACCAGCGGACACATTGGATTGGTTGGCAGTTTGTGAGCCACAATGGATGTACTTAGACCAGCCATGTCATCGTATGACCAGGCGAATATGTCCTCATACTCTTTTAGAAATTCTGTTTACTCCTTCTTCTCTGACGGCGACAAATGAATGCTGATTCGAGTTTCTTTGACGTTTACTGAATCTCCCAGGTTGACAATTTCGGTTTTGTCTAGGTTGGACTTAGTTCTGTTCTTAAAATTCTCAACTTCTTTGATAATTTCGTCAGGTATATCATCTTCTTCTGAATTAATATCTGTTTGTTACGTTGTCTCGTTGCATGTCACAGTCATTGGTTCATCAAGACAAGTAATAGTAATGTTGTATAGATAAAGTAGTGAGAAAAACAACAGTAATAAATATTCATTCATAAAACTTAAAAGTGATTTTGATAAATTTGAATAAATGTTTTGAACATTGAAGATCTTATTGCAGGAATTGAAAAGTGCGAAAGGAAAATCATTTAGTAAATGCTTGTTTTAGCCTTGCTGCCTTGAGGCTCGTCGGGCTCTGGTTGTTCTGACGGTCCAATTCTTGAGATACGCCCCTCTTTTTATGGATTGAATTGAAGGGCTTTCCTCCTTCTCCTCCTAGAGAATAACATAACAATCCATGTCGCTATCCTCCAGGAATAAGTTCCTCAATGCTGTAAGTTCTTCTTCTTCATCTGTTCCATAAACAATGCCAGCCTGGTGAAAAGTCTGCTCTAGGCGGTTATCGGATGCTCCAGTGGGTAGTAGGGACCGCGCTATGGTGGCGACCAACTCCTAAATTCTTTCCAAGTATATTCGTATCCTAAACCGAAAGTGGTACCATGTTTCTTGAGCTTGATGGGTTTGGAGATCCCTTGGAGGTTCTTGCCGAGCCCTTTACCTGGCTCATACGCTCGCCAATTCATCATTCTTGCGATCTTGCTATCCCACTATTTGTCCTTATCTATGGCGTTGACCCGTTCAATGTGGTAGTAGGTTTCTCCACCATGCTTCCTCCTTCCCTTGATCGCCGGAATAGTCTAGCGACTGTAAATAAGGTTGCTACCGTCGCCGTGAATGATCACTTTCTGATGGTTCCATTCAAACTTCACTGCCTGATGCAGCGTTGATGCTACAACCCCAGTTGCATGTATCCACGACCGTCCTAATAGCAAGTTGTAGGACGCTGGTACATCTATTACTTGAAAGTCATCCTCGAACCAAGTTGGTCTCATTTGCAGGAACAGACTAATCTCACCAATGATGGGCCTCTAAGAACTGTCAAAAGCTTTCACATTTATCGCTCCATATCTTATCTCATGTATCTGTTTGCCCAATTTCTTGAGTGTTATCAACGGACAGATATTGAGACTGGATCCCCCATCAATTAGAATCCCGGTGATGAAATAATCTTCACATTGCACAGTGATGTGTAGTGCCTTGTTGTGACCTAACCCTTCAGGTGGCAGCTCATCCTCGTGGAAGGTAATCTTATGTCTTTCCAACACATGGCCTACGATATTGGCCATTTCCCCACTAGTGATATTATTCGGCACATATGCTTCATTCAACACTTTCAACAAAGCGTTCCTATGTGTATCGGAATTTTGTAGCAAGGAAAGGATGGATATCTGAGCTGGTGTCTTGTTGAACTGGTCGATGACCGAATACTCTTTGGCCTGCACTTTCCTCCAAAGGTCGTTTGAACCTGTCTCGATAATGGGTGGTTGATTGGAAGCCTGCTTGCTTTATTCAGCCAGATGTTCAGGCGTGTAGAATCTACCAGTTCTTGTTATACCCTGTGCCGCGGTAGCTTCTTCAGTCTTGACTTTGCCTTTCCTTCTTGCCTCGGCTGCGTAGTCCCATGGTACAACATTTGTATAGAAAGGTGGCGTGGTTGATATTGCCACTGTAATTGGTGCGGCTACCCTCACTTCGAACGGAACATGTACCTTAGGGGGAAGGACCACAACCTCAAATGGTGCGGGTGCATTTGCCGGAGGCATGAATTCGACCTCAACTGGTGCGGTGTCTTTACGGGTGGCGCTGCTTCAGCATCCTCAGACGGCTGAATCTGGACTATGATTGGGTTGAGAGTAACGGCTAGTTTCTTTGGGTCATCACCTTCTATGATCAACCTGATCGACCCCTCGGGGTCCCAGCCATCTTCTATTTCAATCATGTGGATGCCTCCACCCTTATGGTCTGGAAGAGGATTGTTGCAGACGTTTGGAGCGGATTCCTTTTCCCTAATGATCTTGTTGTCAATCAAGGATTGTATCTTATCCTTCAGAGAGTGGCATTCATCGATGGTGTGTCCCTTCATGCCGGGGTGGTATGCACAGGACTTGTTTGGGTTGAACCACTGGTAAGGGTTATCAAGGGTCATTGTAGGGACGGGGTGACATAACCAGCAGCTTTTAGCTTTTCATGCAGCTGGTCGATAGGTTCGGCGATGGCGATGTATTATTTTGGAGGTCTGCGATAAAAGTTTGGTCGAGGTCAAGGAAAGTTTTGGCGCGCGGGGGGGTGATATATAATGGGATGGCTGAGAGTTGTAAGTGTGGTAAACAGGAGCGGGTTGGGAGTATCTGGGCGAAGTAGGTTGATATGTAGGTGGTGGAGATGATTGATAAGTTGGTGGCGGAGATTGGTATGAGGGTGAGGGTGCTTGGTAATTTGGGGTTGGCTGATATGTGAGTGGAGGTGTTGGGTAAGTTTGGTATTTGAGGGGAGACTTGGTTCTCTATGCAACCATCACGGCTCCCACGTCCCTTTTCTTGGACACACCACCGGACTGTAAAGCCTTATTCGTAGCTTGCAAGGCTTCGAAATTTGTGGTCATGCCACTTTTAATACCTTCCTCGATCCTTTCACCCAATTTGATTATGTTAGAGAACTTCTGGTTCTCAATCACCATCAATCGCTCATAGTATTGCGGGTCCTGAGCCCGGACAAAGAACTTATTCATTTTTTCCTTATCTAAGGCAGGTCTGACCTTAGCAGCTTCGGACCTCCAGCGAGTAGCATACTCGTGAAATGTTTCTATGGACTTCTTCTTCAAATTTTGGATGTAGAACACGTCTGGTGCATTCTCCGTATTAAATCTGAACCTGTCCATGAAGTCAGATGCCATGCTCACCCTATTCAACCACTTCTTGGGATCTTGGCTGATGTACCAAGACAATGCATCTCCTTTCAAGCTCCTCATGAACAGCTTCATGCGTATCCTCTCATTTTTCCCCACTCCAACCAGCTTGTCACAGTAGGTCCTCGGATGGACCCTTAGATCACCTGTACCATCAAACATTTCGAACTTAGGAGGTTTGTAACCCTCAGGCAGTTCGACATCGGGTTGTATGTAGAGGTCTTCATAGTTCAGCCCTTCGACTCCCCTACTTCCCTCAACGCCTTGAACCCGGCTGGTCAACTTCTTAAGCTCCTCGGCCAAATTCCTGATAAGCAGATCCTTTTCATCAGACTCAGGTGTGTATGAGATAGGTGGAGTGGAGTGTTGCATGGTCTCCACGTAGATAGGATTGTTATGGTGGCCTGGTGCATAGGTGTGGAAATGGTCATTTGTGGAGTTTTGAGGTTCCGTGATAAGTAGCGGAGTGTTCTTTGGGGTATGGCAGGTGTTACATTGTGTCGGGAGGGTCTGGTTCTTTGGTGGAGTGGCGTGATGGTGAGCTGCGGGATGATTCTGCTGTTTTGGGATATTTTGAGAAGGTGTAGGATTTTGAGCGTTGGGGAGGTTGACGTCTAGGACGCTGAGGGTGAATGACAGGTCTGCAAAATGTCGAACCTAGTCAAGCTCTTCTTGGAATTTCAACAACTTTTTTTCAAGTTGCGACATGTTCTCTTTTGGAACCCGAATACCCTGCCCATATGTGGCCTCTACACATTCAGTGTTCTCCTTTCTGATATTGCTTAAATCTTCCATTTTGTTCTTGACTTTGGGAGGAGTAAGAGGAGGAGAGGGTGGAGGGACCCTAGATCTTATGAGATAGGAAGATGATGGCAGAGTGCACAAACTAACCTTTGGGGAAGGGAATAATAAAAGAAAGAAAAAAAACAAAAACAAAAGGTAACCAAGTCAGTGAGGTTTATGAAAGGTATTGCAGTATTTAAACACATAGTGCATGAATGTAAAGCGCGTCCTAAATTGGGAACCTCTTTGTGCTTGAGGTAGGCCTAGCGACAAATTGATTTGGAGAACTTAAAATGCTAAATGCCTCATTTCATTGATAAAAATAGACGAATCCCAAAACGACACTAAATAAACAAGAAGTAAAGTCACTAATGGCCATTGGCCTTATTACATAAATAAGCGAAAACAAAAGAAATTCTATCTACTTTGTCCCAGAAGGTCCTTCCCCAGACTCGGCATCATTGATTCCGTCGAACAGCTTCCCCAACTCGCGAAGTCCTAGCAGTAGGTATGCTCTGGCTAGATGTCCACCTTCAGTCCCTTCAGACTTTTGACAGTCTTCAACCCTTTTGATGAATTTTCCCTCCAGCTCGACTATGCCTCACTCTAAGTATCCTAGCCTCATGTTGGTACTGATGGCCATGTCTTTCCATTCCTCAATCAGCTTCTTGTTGAGTCATGTATTTCGTGGTGCTCGCTCTCGCATTCACGGATCCTTTTGCGTAGTTGATTGTATTTGACCAATGCCTCGGCCTTTTCATCTATAATCCTGTGGCCTCGGACGAATCCCGGTTATCCCAGACCATCCCAATCATCTTCCAACCAACCCGGATAGAAAGGGGTGCAGCTAGCGTGATATATGTCTGGCTTAATGGTGTCTTTCTCCATTACGATCTTACAGTTCCACATGTGTTGGGCTTGGAACTTGTGAGGACTATCATCATTTTGGATGTCAGCCCGGAAATGACACATCTTGTCGACCCTTGGTATGAATTGCTTCCTACCTGCTTGCCTCATAACCCGGAGAGGGACGTAAGGATATATTCCTCTCAGGCCAATCAATATCTGGAATGGTGCATCTCTGGACCGGAGGATGAACTCTTCTATTGGAAACCACTCGAACATCCATTGGACTTGATCCTCAGTCAAATGATCGAAGAATTCGACCCAATCTTTAGCATTCTCAGGCTGAGCAAACATGTCGGGAATGTAAGTCATTCACTTTGGGTGGTGGAAAGAGATGTGGTCATTCCATGCCCTTCGCTAAATTTCTTATCGGTATTGACCCTTTTGGAGATGTTCTAAGAGCCAAAGCTGAAGTACCAAATTGCAGCCCTCGAAGTGTTTTGCTCCTCTTTTGCATTTCTCTAAGGCTCAGTATATGTCTGAAATAATCATGGGCACGATGCTGAATGTCTGCCCACCAATACCTTCCATCAGTGTCTTGGTTACCATAGCCAGCCTAGTATGGATTCTTTCTTTCTTTATTGGAAATACGATTAGACCCAGGAAGCAAAACATGAAGACGAATAACCTACGGTGGATGTGTCCCAAGGATGTGATGGAAAATTCATCATGGAAGGTATGGTATGATTTGCTATGGTCGTACCTCTCATATAAGTAGTCAAAAGGGATGTATGATTCGTTTAGGCATCCCAATTTTGCGTTCTTCTTTAGACCCGTCATTTTTAAGAAACCCTTGCCTGTGCGGTTCTCAGGCATTAACAAACCTGGAGTTTCCCAAGCTAGACCAGCCAATCCTCCTATTTACTCTAACAGAGGTGTCATTTCGATGTCCCAAAGCGGAAGACAGCCCTCTCACAGTCCCAGAATAAGGTAGCAGCCTCTATCATTATGTTGTTAGGCTTGATATCCACGAGGGATGGTAGATTACCCAGATATTTCTTGACGAGGGTTTTGTCACTAGAGTGCAGATCTTCCCACCAACTCAGCAATTTTGGGTGGATGTTGGTGACCATGCCGAATCTGGGGACTTCGTGCCTCATATTTCTGCAAGGCAATCAAGGTTAGGCCCTGACCCCCACCTGACTCGACTATTTAACATCAACGATTAGCATGAAGCATTTAATTCTCCAAATAAATGCACAGAACGTGATGATGTATGTTTGGGTTTATGGAAATCCAGTGGACTTTTGGACAACGCTATCTTAAAGGCTATTGTGTGGACAACACGTTAGCTTGCTAGGTTTTACCATGATGCATGCAATAGTATAACGGAGTAAGTTTTCTATAGGGTTTTAGACTGGTACCCTTGAGCGGACAACTCAAGGGGGAAAGGCACGGAACCATCGATTGCACTGCTGATTGACTAGTTTTACCGCAAATAAGCCTTTCCGAATTTAGGGGGTAATGATATAGGAAGGGCGCAACCACTCATCAAGCGTTTCTATAGGATTTTGTTTGGTACGAGTGAAGTATGAATGTTGGATCATGAATAATGCAATAAACAGTAAACATGTAGTCACGTATTTGCACGTTATGAAAGCAATAAATACAACATTTTACAATTTAAAACGGTTACAAAGGAAGGAAACCAGAAAGATACGTCAGTTACTTTTGAAGAAAATTAAAGGCTTAGAGGAAATAAACAAGTAATTGCACATAGGAAGAGGTACAAATTCACAAAGCAACTTGAAATGCAAAAGCCTAAAGACTCGCCATACTGTCGCGCCCTCTTTTTCCCAAGAACTCCTTTCAGGGCCGGTTTAAAAGGGTTTATGACATTGGTTGGGACAACTCATTCCTTTTGGGGAAGGGGTTTGCATATTTTGAAGAGTCGCCACCTAATGATTGTAAGGTGCGTTAGGGTACCTACTAGGGTTTCATTTACAACTATGTTTGATAACCAGAGACAGGGTAAGGGCTTGAAATTATCCTAAGGGGAAGGTGTTTGGCACCCCTCAGGATCCACAAGTGTGGTTCCCGGCCAAATAGTATTTGTGAATTTCATACAACTAGCAAGTAAACAAATATGGTTCAAATAGTGGGGATTTTAGTCTAAGTACACATATGTTTGAAAACAGTTAATAGGAAGATAGCTTTTGAAAAGAATTATAGTCTAAGCATGTATATAAAGTACAAGTATCCTAGGTTTGTTTGTAATATGGATCACATCAATGCCATACCCGGTATGACACTCCTCGATGAGGGGATACACGTGGTATTAGCGCACCGGTAATCATATCCATATCTACCCTTTCTCACCCTGTGAAGGTAACTAAAGCGAGTGTTGATCACGACCTCTATTGCATGCTATTACCCGTCCCTTCCTATTAGTCCCGCAGGAGTTTAGGACTTCTATCCTATAAAGGGGGTTCTAGGCAGACCCTCAGGTTTTTAAGGTAAAATACTAAGGCGACATATAGAAAAAACAAATAGGACTGCAGATAGGGGTAACACATAAACAGGAAAGGACCAAGTACCTCCACAAATAATGCACAGAATCAGCATGACTCAAACACAGTTAAGGTCTTGGTTTAAATTCATATCCTAAAACATGGTATCTAAGTGATAACAATAGAGAAACAGATTTATTGCATATGTCACGCCCCAAAACCGAGGGACGAGAGCGGCGCCTAACCGGATGAACCCAGTCAAGCGGACCTGGATCGCCTTTCCTACCCAACGCATTACCCCGTGTTCATAATATACATTGTTCCATATGAATTAGCCAATTTAGATTCAAAGTATGATTTACAACCTAGGTTCAGTTTCCTCTTTTTAACTTTCAATAATTGATAGTCCAAAACATACAAGTTACATACAACATTTCCAATGCGATCTACAATTACGAGTGAGTACCACTACCGCCCAAAATATACACGCATATATATATATATATATATATATAACCCGCACAGAATGTCTACGGAGCCTCTAATAGTACTAGGAGTTTTACATAAACTTTCCTGCAACAAGGCTCCGGCTATACCTTTTACAACATAAGCAAAAGAGAATGGTATAATCCACACACGGCCCCGATAGGAAATGGGGCTCACCAGAATTGTTGAAGAGATGAAGAGGAGGCACCACTAACGGCAGGTTGAGCTACCTGCTATGACACCACCTACATCCATATAAAAGATGTAGCGCCCCGGCAAAAGGGACGTTAGTACCGTTAATTATTACTAGCATGTATGAACAAACTTTACTCTAAGTATAATCAAACATACACAGATAGGAGACAACTTAAAGAAACCAACAAATAGTGCACATAGATACGGAAACAAATACAATTGAGTGTTTCACGGATTCCTATTCCAACACAATCATATTCCACCCTTATTGCTTCTCATCAATCCACCCTTATTACTTTCTGTTGTGGCGCGCAACCCAATCCTATCGGACAATCACATTTCAGCCTTATCACATTCTGTTGCGGCGTGCAACCCGATCCCACCTTACAATTCACATTCCACCCTTATTACCTCTCAACCCTTATTACTTTGTGTTGCGGCGTGCAACCCGATCCCACCGTACAATTCACATTTCATAGCAACAATAACAGCCCACAATTCAATCACAAGGCTTCATATCATCAAGAGTACAATTTCATAACAACCAAACAATCATGTGTTCACAATAGTCTTTGTCAACCATAAATTCAATCACAAAGATTCTCATCAACAAGAATATAAATTCATTACAACCAACAATCCGTATGAAGTCAAGCCACAATAAACTTTGCCAAACAATGAGTCATATCCGATATTGCCATGGTCATTTAGTTGGATTAAATCATTTCACAACTCTTTTTCATCACTTGTTACACAACCCTTAGCACTTAGATACATTCACACATTTGGGTTCGTTACCATTATTTTATACCAACATATTCAAGCATTTAACAGACCTTGCACATGATAGAGTAATCACAAAGAAATCACCTTTCACAATTTCAATTAACATGGTAATCGTTTAAGAAAATCAGAGAATGAAATCTTACACCTCAATACTTCAGAACAATCAATTCACATATACTCAACAAGAAACTCATACCGAATGCTCGGACACCAACAAGGTGACTCTATGAAGATTAAAGTTAGCCATACATACCTCGAGTCGAATTTCCCCACTAATTTCTATCGTAATTCACCGGACCATCTAGCATCGTCAATCTATTCCACAATGTGACACATTTACCTTAGAATTAGGAATTTTGAATTCAATTGAGCATTTTATCAAACACTATGTGACCCCCTTAGATTACTAACCCCCTTTTGTGAATAATTACCCAAGCCCGTTTCCCTTTACTAGATTACGGAGTTTAACTCACATGCATGCAAGATCTTAGACTATATATTCACAATCAATTCATGTGGGTTCCATTTTTAACCAAAACCTGAACATTTGGGGAAATAGGGTGAAGACTTACCTTTTATGATGAAGAAGGTGAAGATTACTCGATAATTTCCGGGCCTGAGTAGCGATGATGGACAAATTTGATGAAGAAGAAAACTTTCTCTCACTAAACCCACTCTCCATTCTCTCTATTTTTGTTCAGATAAATGTTAAATATTAAGGGGAGGGGTGTTCTATTAAACTGGGGTCGGGGGCGAAATTAGAAATTAAAAGAGCCCCGAAGCAGGAAATGCGGTGAGGAATGCGATCGCATTCCTACTATGCGGTCCGCATTACTTTCGCATAGTTGGCCCTCAAATGGGCCAAAATGGGAACCGGACTGCCCTGGTATGCGACCATTATGCGGTCCGCATACACGTTATGCGATCGCATAGTGCGTCACAAAACTCCCTCCGCAAGAATCAAGGTGCTAAAATGCGACAACTATGCGGCCCGCATTCTTGAAATGCGATCGCATCTTGGGCCGCATAGCTGTCCAGGTATGCGACCACTATGCGGTCCGAATACCTGTTATTCGACAGCGAAATCCTGGGAAATTTTATGTTTTAAGTCCCGGGGTACTTTATACTTAAAAAAGGTCTGTTTTTAAGAATTTCTACAGTTATAACAACACAGGGACCTATTCGGGTATTATTTTATACATGAAATTTTACGGGTCTTTACAGTATAACTTACAGAGGAAGTCCCAATTAGTTTTCCTATTGATTTTACGCATGCTGATAATTAGACAGTAATCACAGGAGGTCAGTTCCAGTTTTTATTTTTATTTTTAGGTTGATTACCTAAGGCTTGCCTGGGCATATGATCATATATGACAGTCATCAGAGGTGTTAACACTTTTAGGTTGTTATTCCTAGGGGCATGAAGTTCTAACTGTCTGCAGAATATACAGAAGTTAATTACTAGTTGTTAGAGTGGGGTGACTGTTTCATACTCTACTATGCGTTTGTGTTTAAACTGGGTGTAATTAAGAGAGTGTGATCCTAGAACATGATATCTAATGCAGAATGATGCACATTCAGAAGAACTAAAGCAGGGTCTCTAAATGCATACAAGATCATGGCATTATGCACAGTTTCAGAATAGGCATACGTGACAGTTTTTAATGTTGTTTGTTATAGAAAAGGATTTCTAAGTGCGGAGCATGGTTGTAGCATGATGATTGCATGAATAACAGCTTATGTTAACACATTTATCCTAGGACAGGATTTTTAAATGAGTTTCAGAATAGGCAGAATCATATGGTGGCAGTTTATTTTAATGTTATTATTTACCTTAGAGACAGAATTTCTAAGTGATAGGGATGCTGGAAAAAAAATAGTATATATGAATCCTAGGGAACATGGTATCTAATGTATGGCATGCTTGCGTGTGTTATCCCTAAACATGGCTGCTATTGTGCATAGAAGAAAAGTAAACCTATGAGCATGGTTTCTACCCTTGGATACACTACAACATACATATTACCCTCCCCTTTTCATTATCCAACCCTAGAGTTGTTTACAAATAATTACTACATACCATTGGGTATAAATTACACAACTGAAATAAGAAGCTAACTATAGGGATCCTATAGTATAGGCCCAAATCTACATATCCTCAATGCCAAGTGGTATTTCACATCCTTTCTCATAATCCGGGTGTGTCAAGGGTCCCTAAGGACCTCAAGGGATCCAGGGAAGTGCTCACACCTAGATTTCATAGCCATAGTAGAGTAAGTGAAGTGTGGAAGGGCCAGCCTTAGTGTGTCAAAGTTCAGAGGGAGCTCAAGGGTCCGAAAGCAATGCTCACACAAAGGGGGCAGAACTTAAGGGGTCTAAGAGTAAAGTGAGAGTGCTTGACAAAGTTTTGAAAAAATTGAGTAAGAAAATAGTTTTGTAAAATACAAAACTTGATTGAAATGATTTTATAACAGAAAGTTTAACCAATGAGACATTTTGAAATAGCAGAGTAATCAGAACAACACCAATCTCATGATCCAAACAAATTCAGCATCACGCAAGGAACAAGGAACCAAAAAAAAATTCCAACAACCACAAACAGAGGTAATGGGATTTGAGGGAGAAGTATAGAGCATGTGAGGGCAAGCATGTAATAGGCAGAGGTATGCGTAGGTACACAATCATAAGTTCCTAAGGGGTTCAGGGAATTGGGATACAGCATACTAACAGTATCAAATAGCTTAAAGTAATACCAGTAGGGGGATGCCTTAACCAAAGCTAGTGTACAGACATAGGCATTGAAGGATTCACATAGAAACAGGTTTCAAATACATAAAGACATGATGATTATGAAAATAAAGCATAAGTCAACATCCTATACGGAGCACACGGTTTTAATTACATGTCCAACAACAAAACAGTAGATAGAAGCATATAAGAAACATAATGAATTGAAGCGGAAAAATAAACATATTGGTTTGGGAACTGGGATTAAAAATCAGAACATACCAGTGAAGTGAAGAAGACAGTAAACACAAAGTAAAGTGGGAGCACAATAGTTAGCCTAGGCTTGCAGCCGGCTAACTTAGAACAGTAACAAGTAGCACAAAAAAGAGAGAAGAGAGCTGGAAGTTTTAGTAGAGAGAGAGTTATTGAACTAGTGAGTTCGTCTGTAGCTTAATGAAAGAGTGAAGGTTCTTATAGTTTTGAAAATAGGCAGAAAATAAGGTAACAAATGATAGTTCAGCAAAATTATGGAAGTGCACATCAATTAGAATCACATTAATATGAGTACTCCCTTTAATTAAGGATTCAATATTCAAACGAATACAAACAATGATAACATAAGGAAAGGAAATCACATGGACTGATGGTAACACCTAAAAAAATAAATTTCAACAAAGTATAAGACATGTAATAGGGGCTAAGTTCAGAATACTCTAATTAAGGAAAGCATGTAAAAATTAGTTTGACAGAATTATTCATAGAAATAAGGCAGGAAATTATGAAAATCAACAAGAATTCCTCGAGCGAGATTCAAATCACAGGAAGTTAGCACCAATTAGGGAAAGTATCATGTATGACTAGAATACCGCACAAGGAAATAATTTCAGCATATAGAACAAGTAATTAGTCTATGTTCAGAAAATCTAATTAATGAGAGTTCTATAAGAATCGATTAACAGTAGAATCAATCAAATAAGGCAAGTGAATAACTCATGGGTCAAAATCAGTAATGTATTACCATAGGAGATCAATGAAGGACACTAATCCCAGGGAATCAGGGATTCGAATAAGGATAACATCAGCTAAAGGAAATTAACACGAACTAAATAGATAATAGTCAAGAAATTCTAAACCCTAGTAATCACAGTAGAGTAAAATCCTACGAAATTAGGGATTCACATCAATTAAAGAGTAAACATTGATGTAAGTGGGAAAGACCCCGCACTGCCCCGCAATGACCCACCCCGCATTTTTTTTCATTAGTTATTTTTGCTAAAATAGCATAAGTTTAATATATTGATTTTTTAAGTTTCTTAAATACCTCATATAAAACAATTAAATTTTTATTTTCAGAAATTATAATAGAAAATATAACTTAATTGAAACGCGTAAAAGCTAGAAAACCGCGCTGAAAAGCGTAATGTCGCGCCCCCTTTTTCCCAAGCACTCCTTTCGGGGCCGGTTTAAAAGGGTTTATGACATTGGTTGGGACAACTAATTCCTTTTGGGAAAGGGGTTTGCATATTTTGAAGAGTCGCCACCTAACGATTTTAAGGTGCGTTAGGGCACCTACTAGGGGTTCATTTACAACTACGTTTGATAACCAGATACAGGGAAAGGGCTTGAAATTATCCTTAGGAGAAGGTGTTAGGCACCCCTCAGGATCCACAAGTGTGGTTCCTGGTCAAACAACATTTGTGAATTTGATACAACTAGCAAGTGAACAAATATGGTTCAAATAGTGGGGATTTTAGTCTAAGTACACATATGTTTGAAAACAGTTAATAGGAAGATAGCTTTTGAAAAGAATTATAGTCTAAACATGTATATAGAGTACAAGTATCCTAGGTTTGTTTGTAGTATGGATCACATCAATGCAATACCCGGTATGACACTCCTCGATGAGGGGCTACACGTGGTATTAGCGCACCGGTCATCATATTCATACCTACCCTTTCCCACCCCGTGAAGGTAACTAAAGCGAGTGTTGGTCACGACCTCTATTGCATGTTGTTACCTGTCCCTCCTATTAGTCCCGGAGGAGTTTAGGACTTCTATCCTATAAAGGGGGTTCTAGGGAGACCCTCAAGTTTTAAAGGTAAAATACTAAGGCGGCATATTGAAAAAACAAATAGGACTGCAGATAGGGTTAACACACAAATAGGAAAGTCCCAAGTACCTCCACAAATAATGCACAGAATCAACATGACTCAAACACAGTTAAGGTCTTGGATTAAATTCAGATCCTAAAACGTGGTATCTAAGTGATAATAATAGAGAAACAGATTTATTGCACAACACAGAGAGGAAGTCCTAATCAGTTTGCCTATTGAATTTACGCATGCTGATAATTAGACAGAAATCACAGGAGGACAGTTCAAGTTTTCTTTTATTTTTAGGTTGATTACCTAAGGCTTGCCTAGGCGTAGGATCATATATGACAGTCATCAGAGGTGTTAACAGTTTTAGGTTGTTAATCCTAGGGGCATGAAGTTCTAAGTGTCTGCAGAATATTCAGGAGTTAATTACCAGTTTTTAGAGCGGGGTGACTGTTTCATACTCTTCTATGCGTCTGTGTTTAAACTGAGTGTAATTAAGAAAGTGTGATCCTAGAAAATGATATCTAATGCAGAATGATGCACATTCAGAAGCACTAAAGCAGGGTCTCTAAATGCATACAAGATCATGGCATTATGCACAGTTTCAGAATAGGCATAAGTGACAGTTTTTAATGTTGTTTGTTCTAGAACAGGATTTCTAAGTGCGGAGCATGGTTGTAACATGATGATTGCATGCATAAAAACTTATGTTAACACATTTATCCTAGTACAAGATTTCTAAATGAGTTTTAGAATAGGCGGAATCATATGGTGGCATATTTTTTTTAATGTTATTATTTACCTTAGAGACAGGATTTCTATGTGATAGGGATGCTTGAAAAATATAGTATATATGAATCCTAGGGAACATGGTATCTAATGCATGGCATACTTGCGTGTGTTATCCCTAAACATGGATGCTATTGCGCACAGAAGAAAAGTAAACCTATGAGCATGGTTTCTACCCTTGGATACACTACAACATACATATTACCCTCCCCTTTTCACTATCTAACCCCAGAGTTGTTTACAAGTTATTATTAAAGACCATTGGGTATGAATTACATAACTGAAATAAGAAAAATAAGAAGCTAATTATAGGGAGCCTATAGTAAAGGCCCAAATCTCCATATCCTCAATGCCAAGTGGTATTTCACAGCCTTTCTCATAATTCGGGTGTGTCAGAGTTCCCTAAGGACCTCAAGGGATCCCGGGGCAGTGCTCCCACCCAGATTTCATAGCCATAGTAGAGTAAGTGCAGTGTGGAAGGGCCAGCCTTAGTGTGTCATAGTTCAGAGGGAGCTCAAGGGTCCTAAATCAATGATCACACAAAGGGGGTAGAACTTAAGTGGTCTAAGAGTAGAGTAGAGTGAGAGTGCTTGACATAGTTTTGAAAAAATTGAGTAAGAAAAAAGTTTTGAAAAAAAGAGACTTGATTAAAATGATTTTATAACAGATTGTTTAACCAATGAGACATTTTGAAAGAGTAGAGTAATCAGAACAACACCAATCTCAAGATCCAAACAATATCAGCATCACACAAGGAACAAGGAACCAAAAAAAAAAAAAAATCCAACAACCACAAACAGGGGTAATGGTATTTGAGGGACAAAGTATAAAGCATGTGAGGGAGAGCATGTAGTAGGCAGAGGTATGCGTAGGTACACAATCAGAAGTTCCTAAGTGGTTTTGGGAATTGGGATACATCATAGTAACAGTATCAAATAGCTTAAGGTAATACCAGTAGGGGCATTCCTTAACCAAAGCTAATGTACAGACATAGGCATAGAGGGATTCACATAGAAACAAGTTTCAAATGCATAAAGACATGTTGATTATGAAAATAAAGCATAACTCAACATGCTAGATGGAGCACAAGGTTTTAATTACATGTCCAACAATAAAACAGTAGATAGAAGCATATAAGAAGCAAATAAACATATTGGTTTGGGAACTGGGATTAAAAATTAGAACATACCAGTGAAGTGAAGAAGACAGTAAACACAGAGTAAGGTAGGAGCACAATAGTTAGCCTTGGCTTGCAGCCGGCTAACATAGAACAGTAACTAGTAGCACAAAGAAGAGAGAAGAGAGCAAGAAGTTTTAGTAGAGAGAGAGTTATTGAACCAGTGAGTTCGTCTGTAGCTTAATGAAAGAGTGAAGGTACTTATAGTTTTGAAAATAGGCAGAAAATAAGGTAACAAATGATAGTTCAACAAAATTATGGAAGTGCACATCAATTAGAATCACATTAATATGAGTACTCACTTTAATTAAGGAGTCAATATTCAAACGGATACAAACAATGATAACATAAGGAAAGGAAATCATATTGACTGATGGTAACACCTAAGGAAATAAATTTCAACAAAGTATAAGACATGTAATAGGGGCTAAGTTCAGAACACTCTAATTAAGGAAAGCATGTGTGAATTAGTTTGACAGAATTACTCATAGAAATAAGGCAGGAAATTCTGAAAATCAACAAGAATTCCTCGAGCGAGAATCAAATCACAGTAAGTTAGCACCAATTAGGGAAAGTATCATGTATGATTGGAATACCACACAGGGAAATAATCTGAGCATATAGAACAAGTAATTAGTCTAGGTTTAGAAAATCTAATTAATGAGAGGTCTATAAGAATCGATTAACAGTAGAATCAATCAAATAAGGCAAGTGAATAACTCGTGGGTCAAAATCAGTAATATATTACCATAGGAGACCATTGAAGGACACTAATCCCAGGGAATTAGGGATTCGAATGAGGATAACATCAGCTAAAGGAAATTAACACGAATGAAATAGATAATAGTCAAGAAATCTGAAACCCTAGTAATCACAGTAGAGTAAAATCATACGAAATTAGGGATTCATATCAATTACAGAGTAAACATTGATGTAAGCGGGAAAAGCAAGAAAATCAGAGACATAGATGAACACCATAGGGTAAGTTTCAGAGAATCCTAAAGTTCATGAGACGCAAGCACATATGCAAACATATTATCAGAGACAAAATCAGGAACTCGAGGTTTAGGACTAAAGATTAAGGTTCTAACACAACAACTTAGAAAAAGAGAGAGACTTAAATAAATCGCTAAAACACAGTAGAAATCCTAGGATAACACTGAAAAATCATAGGAAACCCAATTTAAAAAAGGGGTTATGAAACCCTAGTTTGAAGATGAAGAATCGTTTTAGGGAAAACGGAACATCTTTAAGGAAAACATCAAAATAGCCCGTAATATGCCAAGCTCTATTTTGGATCTAAAGAAACCAAGCGATAGTAGTTACGGTTTCATGGAGACAACCCAAAGAGAAGAAAAATCGGCTAAAGAACCACTGGTTCTAGCCAACAAAGGAACATATCTTACTCGGACAGCCGTAGATGGCCGAAAAACGGAATGAAAGACCATAGGTGGGAGTTCAACCGCTCCAGATTCACTTGAAGACCTCAAGGTAGTGTCAAGCCGGCATATGAGAAGACATAGGCTAGAAGGGGTGAGACCTCATGGTTTCCGACAAGAGAGGTGGTCGGAGAAGAGAGACAAAGTTCATCAGAGGGGGGGGGGGAGGTTAGAAGGTTCCAGAGAGAACCAGAGAGAAGGTGAGAAAGAATGAAACGGGGGAAAATGAGAAAGGGGGGGGGGGTAGTAGTTTAGGATTAATTATGGTAGGGATTAATCTGGGCCGTTGATTTGAAATAATCAACGGCTCAGATTGAATGGGGGATTGGGTCGGGTAGGCTTCAAATACTGGTCCTGATGTGTTGGGCTAATTAATTGGGTTGGGGTTCGGGTAGATTAGGCTAAAATAGGATTAAAAGTGGCTATTTGTTAAATACCCATTTAAAAATAGATAAATAATTAATAAAATGGTTAATAATTATAAAAAATGAAATTGATGCTTAGTAGATGAAATTAAAGTAATTAATTAGTATTTAAAATACAAATGACTAATTATTTGGTAAAAAATAGCACAAAATATATAGTTAAGCTATAATTGCAAAGTTATTGCAATTATAGCCAAATAATGCCAATATGGCTAATTTGTGAAATAATTAAATCCTAGTAGGATCAAAAATGATATATTAAACCAAGGAATATTTTGAAACTATCTGTAATGTAATTTATGATTAATTATTGGAGATAAAAGTACTGGATAAATTAGAAATAAATTGATAAAAATATGGAAATATTATGGAAAAATACCAATTGTTATAAAAACTGATTTTGAAGGTATATATGAACACTTAAAAATTATTTGAGGAAAAACTGGGTATCAACATGTAACATCAACATATTGTATACCTAAATTTACGTATTAAGTTGTACTTGTAAAATTTCCGTATAAAAAATATGCATCATAATTTTTTATAACTAGTTAATAATATATAATATGTAAGCTCAATATGTGAAGTGTGAACATATACTTTCGGCTTGATTTTATAGTATTTTTCTTTTCACCGTTTTCAGTAGGAATTATCTCCTAACCAGTCACTATTTAAATACAAGAAAAAGATCATATATATATATATATATATATATATATATATTTAAAAGAACCTTTGTAAGGACATAATACGGATCTCCCCTCTTGTAGGCCACCATATGATATCCAAAAACAAAGACAAATGTATAATAAAGTTGATTCAATACCCTAATGTTGTGCAGTCTGTCCCTGCACTGATCAATGAAGTCATAGGGATCCGCATGTGGCTCACCCCAAAAGAAAAGAGGATGTAGCCTAGTCCATCTGTCAAATAGCTTCTGCGGCTCGGCGACCACAACTAGTCTGGGCTCAGGTGTAGCTGTTGCCACTAGCTGTGCTCCACCCACGGGTAGTGCACCCGGGGTCTGATATAGAGCAGCTGCTTGCCCATAAGCCTGAGCAGTAGGAGTTTATGCTCCCCCTCCCCCATGAGATGTGTCTAGGTCTGCTAGAAATAAACTAACATGAGTCATAGTGTCCATGAACTGCAGCATACGGCCCATGACCTCCTGGAATCCTGGTGCAAACGTAAAATCCACCGGAGCTGGCTCTACTGCAGGAACCTTGCCCTGCTTCTCGATAATAGGATCCTCTACTAGATCCACTAGTGGTATAATTGGATAACTCTGGGACTTCCTCGTCCCCTACCATTGTTTGGAGCTCTCCCTCTGCCTCTACCTCGGTCTCTAAAAATTGGGGGAGCAACTCTTCCCTGGTCTGGAACCTCGGTAGAGCGCGTTCTCACCATTTATGAGAGAATAAAAGAAACATACTTAGTACCACATCAACTACATGATAGGAGATGAAGAAAGGTAGTTTCCTAACACCCTATATCCTCTCAAAGATAAGTACAAACGTCTCCGTGCTTATCCGCAAGACTCTATTAGGCATGCTCATAGCTTGTGAGACCTACGTGAACCTAGTGCTCTAATATCATGTTGTCACGACCCAATTTCTCCTATAGGTCATGATGGCGCCCAACATCACAGCTAGGAAAGCCAACTAGTGAATTGAACATATATTTATTCTTTTAAAAAAATTCTGAGTAATTAAACTCTTCTTACTAGCAATACTAAAGAAAATATAAAAGATTCTGTTTAAATAGAAACAAAGAAAATAATTCAAACCCCAATTTTACTAGTGTGTGTGCCAAAACCTGGTGTGATAAGCATATGAGCATCTAGTAGATTATATAACAATTTTAAATACTTTCTAAAATAAAATAGACATAATGCAAATACAAGGAGAGGCACTAGTCGTTACAGAACAATTCAAAAAGGCAGCTCACCACTAGGCCTCGGGGTAACGTGGATGCGCACTGGTAGGACCACCTAAGGCTCCTGTCTCAGATCTTGCAAAACAGTGCAGCAAGCGTAGCATGAGTATGTAAACAACGTATACCCAGTAAGTATCAAGTCTAATCTCGAAGAAGTAGTGAATAGAGGTGGACTTTGACACTCACTATGAGTCAATAATATTAAAATAGAAATATTTAAATATACATGACTTATGTGAACAACAATAATTTTCTTAACAAGCAAAAATAATTAATTCTTCCTAAATCAATAATTTCCAATTAATCAATTAGCTTCACAAGCTGCAATAGAAATATAGAATGTCAAGGTATCGTGTAATTATTATTAATAGGCACGATTTCTGTCGAGGTCGTTCGACCCGGTCTAGAGTTTTGTGTATACTGTCGAGGGACATGCGGCACGATCCATAGATGCATCTATACTGCCGAGGCGTTTGGCCCACTCTACATGTAAGGAGGACATTTTCTTATGAACCTCCGGAATGAGAAGTTACTATAAAGCTAACACATATGGATGTAAAATTTCTATTAACAGTCAAGTAATTTGCACAAAATTCAAGTATGTGAAATTTCGGTCTTTTACTATTTCCTCTAACAATTTTCAATATAATTCCAATACTTTAATTAAATGAAGGATGCAATTATTACAAGTAATTCATGATTTGAGTCCTAAAATACCCTGACATAGCATAATTATTAGTTACGCACGGACTCTCGTAACCTCGTGCAACCGTAGTCCTGACAATTAGCAATAATTATTAATTTAAATCACTTATTGGGTAAATTTCCTCCGGGGAAGGAGGAGAAGAAGGAAAAGGAGGAGGAGAATGAGGAGGAGGCGGAGGAGGAGGAGGAGGAGGAGAAGAATGATGATGATGAGGAGGAGGAGAAAGAATCCCAAAGTTATTTAAAAAGCGGATACAAGTTAAAACTTTTTTAAACAGTAGGTATAGGTTAAATGGGGGCGACCAAATAGGACGCCCGTGAAATTTATAGACAAAAAAGTACATACAACATTTTCAAAAATAAAATTTTATTACTGCTAAAACTAATGACACCGACACACTCAATAATCCATAAAAGCCGAAGAATCCTTCTTGATAAATATTAATCACTGCATTAGATTTGAGTGATTTTACACACGATAGGCCATGACTTGCAGAAGAAGCAAAAAGAACAGGACGAAATAGCAGTTCACATCATGATAGGGTTGTCATTTTTAGCCTTCTAGCACTAGCACGCAGAGGCAGATATTTAGGAGTCCGGAACCTAATTATGGTATTTTTGGACAAGTATGACATAAATAAGTGTAAAAAAAGAGTGATCATTCTATATATAGCGCTCTTTTAAAGAACGCTATACTCTAACGGTGTTTTGGCTGTTAAAGTATAGCGCTCTTTAAAAGAGCGCTATATATATATAACGCCTTAAAGAATCGCGCTATGCTGAGCTGATAAGACAGTTAAACATAGCACTATAAATAACTGCGCTATATATGTATAGCGCAGTTATAAAAAATGCTATACCGGTTTGTGGGCCCACCAATAAGTCTCATGCGGCTAACTGACACAACAATAATTTAAATGAGTATAGTGCCCTTTAAAAGAGCGTTATACATCAAAAAATTTAGCCCCCCCCCCCTAGCTAGGCATTGCCTTATTTAAAGGCGTTAGGATTTTACGAAAATCCATTCAGAAAATATTCTAACTCCCGTTCAAACATTTCTTCTTGTTAAATTCTCAAGCATTTTTTCATAATGTCTGAAGAACAAAAAATAAGGGTTTCATTATATTTGGGGGGTGAGATTGTGGTGGAGAATAACTCTGTGAGGTATAGTTTATCTCCACAGTGTCATGTTAAATTGCACTTACAATGGATTACTATACATTGGTATCGTTGTTATGTAAAAAAATGACTGTGAGGAAACCTTCGGTGAACCTTAAAATAACCGGAAGATATCCGTATTCCGTCACTCTGCAAGGGGTTGCTTGTTACGCTGAGTTTAACATCGACGATGATGAAACTTTGAGGGATTTTTTTAGGACTCTGGATAAATATCGGGAAGTTTTAGTAATAAAAATGTTTGATATGTATGTCAAGGTAAAAGTCGTTCCCAACAATGAGGTTGCGCATAGTAGGGATAACCCCCAGTCATCGGGTGGTTATTCTGGAGCTGTTTTTGCCGGACAGGTTCTGGATGAAAGAGTTTGCCTTGATTTAAACTTCTCACCACCGGCAAATGAGCAACAAGGAAATAATTTCTCTCATGCTTTACATAATCCACAAGACGAGTGGTAAACTTCAATTTTCCTTTGTGTTACGAAGTATATTTTTGTTGTATTGAATTTGTATTAACGTTCATATATACCACATGGGGTATCGACCGGGTATGAATTTTACAAGTTATGAACCCACACATAGTGGGAATATGCCTAGTTTTGGTGTGTTGGATCTTGGTAGTCCATCAGAGAGTCATCACCAACATGAAAATGCCCATCATGGAATGTCATCACATTACAACTTGTAAGTGAAGTGATACTGCTATATGGAAAGTATTTATTAGTTTCAGTAGCTTATTATTTTGTTCTTTGTGCAGTGAAAACGAGCAAGTTGAATCACCTGTCCTCACTCAATTGCCCATAGACGACATATTAAATCGGGATCTGGCAGATGCACAGAGTGGGGAAGAGAACAGTGATTATGACAACAATGCCGATGAATCCAGAGATGACACACACTTCCCTCGTGAGGATGGTGATGAGGAGGATGAGAATGAAGGACTTGATTTGACAATGGAGTATGCTCCACCCCCCACCCCACCCCCCCCCCCCCCACCCCGTTAGACGAAGAGTGTACGACTCCCAAGTGCCGTTTCATTCAAGGGATATTCCCTGCCTTGATAACATGCCAAGTATGCCGGATGTGGAAGCTCTCACAAGGGATTTTGATGAAATTCAGACAAAAATGTGGGATGATTCTAGACCAACGGTGCTGGCAAATGGCATGCTTTTCCCTGATAACGCGCACATAAGCAAGACTTGTAAAATGCATAACGTAAAAGAGTATCGTGAGATGGTGGTTAAAGAGTCAACTCCGGTGGTATACAAGGTTGTTTGCCGCAGATGGTTTACGGGTTGTCATTGGATGTTGCGTGCGAGCAAGAAGAAAACAAGTTTGTGGGAAGTGGGTAAATACATTCCCACCCACAGATGTGAAATGGACACATTCAATGGGAATCACTTCAACTTGGATATTGACTTGATTTCTCTTGTCCTTATTTCACACCTTGAAGCGTCCATAAGGTATAAAATCAAAGAGTGCATTACATCAGTCCACCAAGAATATGGCCATACCATTACCAAAAGAAAGGCATTTATCAGGTGCAAACGTGCGTTTGAAATTTTTTATGGTAACTGGGATAAGTCATTTGTAGCTCTACCCAGGTACATGGCCGCACTGCAACACTTTAACCCCGGGATGGTTGTTGAATGGAAACTTGAGCGGAGTCTAACCAGAATATATATTCAATTATGTGTTCTGGGCATTTAAACCAGCAATTGATGGTTTTTCGCATTGCCGGACCGTAATATCCATAGACGGCACTCATGTCCATGGAAAGTATGATATCAAGCTGTTGATAGTCGTTGCAGTAGATGCTAATGGATATATATTTCCTCTAGCTTTTGTTGTTTGTGCGAATGAATGCCAAGATATGTGGACACTGTTTTTGAACCATTTGAAAGAGCACGATGTCAAACAGTGTTCCAGTATTTGTCTAATATATGATCGGCACTATGGTATCTTAAGTTCTGTAGAGAAATTACATGCATGGCAAGAACCTTCTTCCTACCACCGTTATTGTGAGAGGCACTTTAAGGTCAATTTCCAGAAGGCATATCCCAACAAAGATTTGCATGATTTGATGTGGATGGAAGTAACGAACCGCCAACAGCATAAATTCCGAAGGCATATGCAATCTATCAGGCAGGAAGATGAGGAAACCTATCCTTGGTTACTGCGACATCACCCTTAAAAGTAGACTTTGCATGCAGATGGTGGATGAAGATTGGGGAATTCTAACTAAAAACGTGTCAGAGTCTTTCAACGGGTTATTGAAGTCGGCAAGAGGATTTCCTGTCACTGCCATGGTGCGGATGTGGTTCAAGAAGATGGCGGAGAGGTTTGTTGAAAGGGCTGCAGCTGCAACGTCATTGATGGAAAGGGGTGTTAAATTTATGCCACTGCCGATGAAGAGATGTGAGAAATACATGTGGCGAACACATTGGCATTCATTTTTGCAGTATGATAACGACAAAAATGTTTTTGAAGTTCGCACCGCTGTCCATCAAAATCGGGGGAATAATGTACATGCCATAAATGAACCTACAAGGTTATGCTCTTGTGGGAAATGGTCCATCTAGAACATCCCTTTCTCACATGCCATCAAATGCTTTCAACGTGTTGGTTTAGAGCCAACCAACTACGTTGATCAACAATATAGTGTTGCTGCTTACTTAAACACCTATAGTAGGTAGTTGCAGCTAGTGAGTGCTGAGCATTATTAGCCGTCGAACTATTTAAAATGGTGTGTAACAAGTCCTATTTGCGTCGAATACAGGTGCAAAAGAGAACGCGTATACGAAACTAAATGGATGTTAGTGATATCGTTTAGGCGCGCAAATGTCGTATATGCTGGCAAACAGGACACGACCGTTGAATATGTCCTTCGACTGGTTTGGGTGGCGATGGTAATCAAGCTCGTGGTGGGTGTTATTCTAATGTGCCCAACTATCAATGAGTTTATGTTGTAATAAGTAGTTGTTTTGTTTATGTTGCAAGATGTATCAAATAAAATTATGTTTGTTAAGTATGATTTGAACTCTTCCATTTTGATTTTTTTAATTGATAATTAAACAAAATTATAGTAAAGAAGACCAATATGAAGATTGAAATTTCATAACATAATACTTAAAGAGAAAAAAGCACAACAACCATAACTAAAGCAACATACATGAAAATACAACGATAATAAAAGGATAAATCAACAAAAACACATCCTAATAGAAAGTGAATAACGGATTAGTACAAATAAGATTTCCGTCTCCCTTCAGTTCAACATTTAAGATAGCACCCAGTGGTGAAACATCAATCAACGTAAAGTTGATGACGAAACCTCCCCTTAAAACATTCTCCAGCACAAAGTCTCCAGCCCGACTTGAACTTTCTTTGATCACCAACGCTCATATTTACGTACCACTCTGTGATGACCCAAAAGGTCATCCTAAGTAATTGTAGCTACATTTGTGTTCCAAGGCCCCGAAAGCCTCCGTTAATCTCACCTCGATATGCGTGCACAGCCCGGGCATGTAGCCGGGAAGCTTTTATGTGAAAATTTGATAAAAATGGATCTTTGAATTGAATAATTGAATAAAGTTGACTTTGGTCAACATTTTTAGTAAACAGACTCGGACCCGTGATGTGACGGTCCCGGAGGGTCCGTACGAAAATATGGGACTTGGGCGTATGCCCGGAAGCGAATTCCGAGGTCCCAAGCCCGAGAAATGAATTTTTAAAGAAAATTATTTTCTGAAAATAATAAAGGATTTTGAAAGTGAATAATTATGTGAAAACTATGTTACCGGGCTCGTATTATGGTTTCGGAGCCTGGAACAGGTTTATTATGTGTTATGTGACTTATCTGTGAAATTTGGTGTAAAACGGACTTGAAATGACATGATTTAGATTAAAAATGGGAAATTTAGAAGTTTATGAAGTTTGAGAAAATTCTATAGATTTCGGAGTTCAATTCATTGTTTTGATGATATTTTGATGGGTTAAAATCTTGAACAAGTTCGTACATGTTTTGGGAGTCGTGTGTGTTTTTGGTTTTGATCCCCGAGGGCTCGGGTGAGTTTCAGGTAGGTGTCGGAGTGCAAAAAGGGTTGAAAAATCTGGTGTTTTGAGTGATTTTCTGATATCTGGTGTCTACTCAGTGCGATCGCATACATAGACCCGCAATCGCACAGCTTTGTGTTAGGGGGAGAGTCAACTCTTCTATGCGATCGCATAGCAAGGGGCGCGATCGCATAGGGATATAGGTGTCCGGGTGGGGGCTGGTCCAATATGCAGTGTGATCGCACTATCATGCCCGCGATCGCAGAGCTTGTCAGTCCCTCCTCTATGCGATCGTATGCCTATCTCCGCGATCACATAGGCTAATTTTGCCCAGTTATTTTATTAAGTCTAAAATAGACCCATTACGGGATTTTTGCCATTCTTCACCCTTTTCTTCTTCCCCAAACCTCCATAACCGAGAATCAAGCTCCCCAACCTCCCTAACTCCATAGGGAAGTGCTCTTAACCTCGTTTTCTCTTAATTTCTTCAACTAATCACTAGATTCTAGGCCTAAAACATGGAAATTAAGGTAGAAATTGGGTTTTTGGGTGGTGTTAGATTTTTGGGAAAAATTGGATGATTCAACCTCAATTTGGGGTCGAATCCTAAAACTAATTACATAATTGAACTCGGGGGGTTATGGGTGATGGGGTTTTGGTCCGAACCTCGAGTTTAGACCACGTGAGCCCGGGGTCAAATTTTGATATTTTTGGAAGAATGCTAGAAAATGAACACCTAGGCTAGGGGA
>ML278994.1:384-24625 GCA_005239495.1 Nicotiana undulata
AATTTTCTTTAAAAATTCATTTCTCGGGCTTGGGACCTCGGAATTCGATTCCGGGCGTATGCCCAAGTCCCATATTTTCCTACGGACCCTCCAGGACCGTTGAATCATGGGTCCGGGTCCGTTTACCAGAAATGTTGACCAAAGTCAACTATATTCATTTATTAATTATCAAAACTCATTTTTATCCAATTTTCATATAATAGCTTCCCGGCTGCACGCCCGGGCTACGCATGCATATCGAGGTGACACTAACAGAGGCTCTCGGAGCCTCGGAACATAGATATAGCTTAAATTACGTAAGATGACCTTTTGGATTATCACAACTGCGTACCTCGGTCTGAAATGATAGACATGGGCACACCATGAAGACGAACAACCTCCCTAATGTAGATCTCTGCCAATCTCTCCAAAGAATATGAAACTTCCATAGGGATGAAATGCGCTGACTTTGTCAGCCTATCCATGATAACCCATACTACATCGAACTTCCTCTGGGTCTGTGGGAGTCCAACAAAGAAATCCATGGTGATACGCTCCCATTTCCACTCAGGAATCTCAATCTGCTGCAACAATCCACTAGGTCTTTGATTCTCGTATTTAACCTGCTGACAATTCAGACACCGAGCTACATATGCCACAATATCTTTCTTCATCCTCCTCCACCAATAATGCTGCCCTCAAACTCCGGAAGCCGACCTGACAACAGACATTGTGGGAGAACACTCTTCACCATCATCAGAAAATGTTGCTTAGCGGCAACCTTCAAATCCTGGTACATATTTGCAGCGCCCGGATGAATGGAGTACAAGGAACTATGGGCCTCCTCTAAATTCAACTCACGAAGTCCATCAACATTGTAACGACCCGACCGGTCGTTTTGGGAATTTAAGCTTCGTTTGGTGGCGCAAGGTCATGAACAACTTTACATTGGGTATATTGACCTGCGTGCGTGGTTAGATTAAGTTACCGGGTAATCCAGGGTCGAATTGGAAGGAAATATTTCAGTTTTGGAAGCTTAAGTGATGGAAGTTGATCGAAGGTTTTACTTTTGTGTAAACGTCTTCGGAATGAGTTTTGGGTGATTTCAACAGCTTCGTATGATGATTTTGGACTTAGGTGCGTATCCGGAATTGGTTTCGGAGGTGCGTAGAGTAATTTGAGGTAATTCAGCGAAAGTTGGAAAATGGAGAAGTTTGACCACAGTTGACTTTTTAGGATATCGGGGTCGGAATGCGATTCTGATAGTTGGAACAACTCCAGGATGTTAATTGGGACTTGTCTGCAAAATTTCACGTCTTTCCGAGTTGAATTGATAGGTTTCGGCACGAGTTTAGAGATTTGAAGTTCCTAAGTTCGATTTATGGATTGATTCATCGTTTCGGCGTTGTTTTATGTGATGTGAGACCTCGATCGAGCCTGTGTTAGGTTATATGACTTGTTTGCGTATTTAGAGGGGGTCCCGGGGGCCTGTTGATACCCAATTTTTCCTCAAATTATTTTCAAACTTGTATACGCTTTCGAAATCACGCTTTGTAATAATAAGTATTTTTTCCTATTTTTTCATATTTTTATCAAATTATTTTCAGGTTTATTTGATGTTTTATATTTAAATAATTGTTCTTAAATTATGTTATAAATAATTTTAAAATGTTTCCAGCTCAATAAGTCATTTTCAATCGTTTTTATCCGTTAGGATTCAATTATTTCATAAATTGGCCAATTGGGTATTAATTTCAATTACAGTATTTTTGCAATTATAGCCCAATTGTATACTTTATGATAGTCTTAATTCAAAAATTATTCATTTTTTATTATTTAATTACTGTAATTTCATCTATTTAAACTCAATTTCATTTTTTGTACAATTATTGGTTGTTTATTTAATTATTTCTCTATTTTGGGGTATTTAATATCTAGCCACTTGTATTTTAAAATCTAGCCTAATTAATACCCAACCCAAACCCAATTAATACCCAACCCAAACCTAATTAAAATACCCAACCTAGATCTCAAACCATACCCGGCCCAATTCTGAATTAATCTGAGTCGTTGATCAAATTAGATCAACGGCCCAGATACCCCTTACCATAATTAAACTCACCTATAACCTTCCCCCCATCTCATTTTTGAGACTCTTCATCTCTCTCTATCTCTCATTCTCTCTCTACCTCTCTGTTACTCTCTAGGAAGCCTCCTTGGGTAGTATGAAAATGTGGAAAGTTGCAATTAAATTCCCAATCGATCAATCCTGGTTGCAAGTATAGCCCTACTAAGCTTATTAATAAATTCGATATGTATGTATATATGTATATATGTATGTATATATGTATATATGTATATATATATGTATATATGTATATATATATATGTATATATTTATATATGTATATATATAAGAGTCAGCACTTGAGTCACAGGTATGATTCGCGATCGAGGGGAGCTTTATAGTAATTCAGTATAAGTATGTCAACACTTGATATATATATATATATATGTATGTATATATGTATATATATATATATATGTATATATGTATATATATAAGAGTCAGCACTCGAGTCACAGGTATGATTCGCGATCGAGGGGAGCTTTATAGTAATTCAGTATAAGTATGTCAACACTCGAGTCGCAGGTATGATTCGCGATCGAGGGGAGCTTTATAGTAATTCAGTATAAATGTGTCAACACTCGAGTCACAGGTATGATTCACGATCAAGGGGAGCTTTATAGTAATTCAGTATNAAGCTTTATGTCCAATAAGTTATTTCCTTACGACTCCGGCCGGTTGTCTTATTCCTGTGTGCGCATGACTACTTGGTACTGTTTCGAGAATATTGACTTGACAGACATTTGGGGAAAACAGAAGGTGGAAATTGTTATTTAATTTTAGTATTTACTTGGATTCCTGTGCTTTATACGTATTTATTTTTCACTGTCCTACATTCCTACCGACTTCATTAAATCCTGTTGTATTACATTGTTGGACCTTAGTGAGTGTCAGGTCGACCTCTCGTCACTACTTCTTCGAGGTTAGACGGGATACTCACTTGGTACATATCTGTTTATGTACTCATACTACACTTGTTGTGCATTTTTTTGCACAGGTACCATCATAGCACAGTGATTGATTTGGAGACTTATACAAGCTGCATTCAGTTGGAGGCGTTCCGCAGCTGATAGAGTCTCCCTCCTATGTATTTGCATTTATTTTAAAGTCTTTGTCCAAATTGTTCCTCGGATAAGTGTTGTATAATTGTATAAGTTCTTAGTAGTTTCTCATGTACTTGTGTCACCTTGAAATTTATATTACTGGTTTAAATTGATTTCTATCGGATTTAATTTACAAAAATGTATTTATTTGATTACGAAATGCGAGAAAGAGGCAATGATTTCGAAAGTGTTAAGCAAAAAAGTATTTCAACTAGTTAAGGGGTTGAATTGCCTGACAGTGGTGTCCGACGCCACCACGACCTTATCGAATTTGGGTCGTGACAATTAAGTACATTCCATGAATTGGTCATTGTTTTTATTATTTAAATTGTGTTTTTAGTTAGGGAAAAATGTAGGTTTTGAAAGAAAATTTCTAAAATGAAAAATCATGATTTGACGGAACAAATGGCATAGAAATTCGATAAATTTTGTATGGTGGAACTCGTATCGGAATGGGTATTCGGATTTTGTAAATTTTGACGGGTTCCGAGGTGCGGGCCAGGGGGTCGACTTTTCGGTCGATTTTTATATTTTTGTAAAGATTGAAACTTTATTATTCGGAATAGTTCATTATAAGATTTATGTGTGTTTTGAAATTGGTCTAGTTGGATTTCAAGCCGCCCAGAGGTCTTTTCGCCTGCAAATTTCATTCTAGAGTACCAGATTGTCGTCTTTGAGGTAAGTATCTTGCCTAACCTTGTGTGGAGAAACTACCCCTAGGATTTGAGTCTTCTATGTTGATTGTAGCCCGTGTACGCGAGGTGGCGAGTGCGTATCCGGACTTATTTGTATGAAGTTGGCCTTTTAGAGTTCTAGGGTCCTTATATTCCATGTTTATGAAGTTGTAATTGTTATATCTGAGTTCATGGCTGCTAGTTTCATCTCTTCCTGCTTGAGTTAGAAATTACTTGCTTAGTTTCCCTTGTTGCTTATTTGATCATAATTGACTTAACTGAAGAATTTACCTCTTCTACCATCATGCTATATTTTCCTTCATAAACTGCCTGTTTAACTAGAATTAGTATAATCTCACACTATAATTATTTAGCCGTAATTAAAGTTGCGATTATCTTTAGTTGCTTACCTTTATTTGGATTGTGGAAAAATCTCTCATAATTATTCAACCTTAAAAGGGAATTTAGGTAACCTACACCTTAGTCGACTTGCCGTATTTGGAATTTATCGACTTGTGTTGACTTCTTGTTGTGAACTTGAATATTGTGAATCATTGCTATATTTGTTTTGTTTTCTCCTCGTTAAATTGTTTCTCTTTGTGCTTGGCATTCCCTTCAGTGACTACCTCTTATGAGTGAGTTTCACCATTCTTGTGATTTAAGTTCTTGTATTGATTGCTCGTCGCACTTTGCATTTGTCTTTTGTTTATTTTGTGCTTGTTGTGGCAATGTACGATGTTTCTGTCGTGTTCTAGTTGTTCCCTCAGTTAGCTGCATTGCATATTTAAATTGAAACTACAGACGTATTCTGGGAGATCCCTCTGTACTGCATATTTAAATTGGGACTACGGACATATTCCGGGAGATCCCCCTGTACTGCATATTTACTTTGGGAATACGAACGTATTCCGATAGATCCTCCAGCACTGCATATTTATTTTGGGACTACGGACGTATTCCTAGAGATCCCCCTGTACTGCATGACTAATCATGAACTACGGGACGAAATCCCGGTTGTTTGATATTGAAGAAAACTATGTCGAAAGACAATTATTGAAAAGTAATGCTTAAAGGCATTTACCTTGAAGGAAACTCTGTTTGCAAGGCTATTATTTCAAAGGTATGTGTGTAAAGTATTTATCTTGAAGGAAACTATGTTTGAAAAACCTTTATTAGAAAGGTACATTTGAAAAGCTTTTATTGAAAGGAATTACGTTTGAGGATTTCGTTATGTAAAGTATATTTATATATCTCCGGAGAAAGTATATTTCAAAGGAAATTTTCTAATCGAAATGATTATATTTTTAAATCTTTCAATATAAACTTGCGGTTGAAAGGTTTTTACTCGAAGATTAAACCAATTTATTGGTGTTGTTGGCTAAGACCTAATGTGAGAATTAATGCAGTGCTAAGTTACCACTGTTCTTACCGTGTTGTGGTTTTCCGATTTTTGGTTTGTATTTTCGTCCATCCTTCTGTGTATTATTATGCTATTGCGTTGTTGTTGGCTGTATTTCCTTCCGTACTGTAGTTGTTCTGTTGGTTACTATATTGGTAGTCATTAGATAAGTGTCATATTCTGTCATTTTCTATATTTATGCCTGTTTGATTTATTAGACTAGTGGGTGTCTTGACTAGTCCTCGTCACTACTTCACCGAGGTTAGTCTTGATACTTCTGGGCACCGCAGCGGTGTGCTCATGCTACTCATCTACATATTTTTGTGCAGATTCCAGGTTTTCGCATAGCCGACCGATCGATTGTTAGTAGCGTGGTTGATGCTATGGAGACTCAAGGTAAAACTGTTTCGGCGTTCGCGGTTTTTGGGGTCACCTTCTTATATTTTTGTTCATACACTGTTGTATTTATTCCGAACGATGAAAATTAGAGATTTTAGTGCAAATTCTTTAAAGCTTATGACTTGAACTCGCCGGGTTTTGAAAATGATGTTCAAAGCATAGATAGTTATTTTAAAAAGCATTTAAAAGTTTGATATTATGATTTATGTTATTTAATAGTAGGCTTACCTAGTCCTTAAGACTAGGTGCCATCATGATACCGAACAGAGGGAAATGTAACGACCCGACCGGTCATTTTGTATTATCGGACCCCGTTTCCTTAAATGAAACTCCCCAGAGCAGTTTATTGTGATTTATGACTTTCGGGGACGGGTGGTTCGGGATTCGGAAGTGTTTAGCGCAGTATAGGAACACTTAGTTCCTTAAGGTTGGCCTTTTTGGCCAAGTTTGACTTCGGTCAACATTTTGAGCAAACGACCTCGAAATCGAGTTCCAACAGTTCCGGTAGCTTCGTATAATGATTTCGGACTTGTGCGTATGTATGGAATGGGTTTTGGATGACCCGGGAGCATTTCGACGCCAAATAGCGAAAATAGAGTTTCCTTAAGTTCATAATTTGGTTTGGAACGTGTTTTTGTGTTATCAATGTCCGAACGGAATCCCGAGACCGGGAATAGTTCCGTTATGTTATTTATGACTTGCCTGCAAAATTTGGTGTCATTCCGAGTAGTATAGGTCGAGTCGGCGCATTGAAGCCGAATTCAAGAACTTAAAGTTCTTAAGTTTGATTCTAAGGGGTTTGAGGGGCGATTTTGAGTTTTAGCGTTGTTTCGGGTGTTCCGAAGGATCAAGCGAATCCGTAATATGATTTAGGACTTGTTGGTATATTTGGACGAGCGCTCGGGTTGGCCCAGGTGCCTCCCGGGCACCAAACGAGGCCAAAAACCAGCAGCCTTAACTGCTGGTGCACCTGAACTGGTGTGACCGCAGGTGTGGTTCCCCAGTCGCAGGTGCGAGATCGCTCCTGCGGTCCAGGCCTCGCGGGTGCAGCCCCAGGGGAGAAGGTCCATTATCGCAGGTGTGGACATGCTTCCGCAGGAGCGGAGCTGCAGGAGAGGACCTCCCTCCACAGGTGCGATCCCAGGCCTTCTTGGCCACTTCCGCAGGTGCGAGCCTTGGCTCGCAGGTGCGAAACTGCAGGTGCGGTCCTCGAGCCGCAGGTGCGAAATCACTGATGGCGGTGAGTTCTTTAAACACGCGACTTAACCATTTTTCACCCCATTTCTTCCTCCATTGTCGACTTTGGGAGCTTGAGTGAGAGCCAAACGACCTAACTACTAGAGGTAAGTTATTTCCACTCGAATGTTGGTTTAAATCAAGGGTTAGGGTAGAAACCCAACGCTTAATGAATTTTAGAGAATCCCCCCCCCCCCACTTATCTACCATGAAATCATACAAAAATCATATATCAATGATCCTTAGGCTATGAGTGAGTGTTTCCTTCGAGAATTTTTGGAATCCGAGTGTGCGGGACCGGGGGTGAATTTTGGGATTTCTTCAAGAATGGTGAATTTACTAAATAAGTAGGAGAATTTCCATACTTTGAGCATGAATTTATATATTTGTATAACATTTGGCTAGTTTTGAGTCCTCGGGTGTAGAGTACGGAGTTTTGGGCGCGTTCTTGGTCCGAGAAGTAGATTCGACACGAGGTGAGTTTCCTTTCCAACCTTGTAAGAGGTAATCGTCCCCATAGGTGATTGTAAATTATTGAAATGTCCTTACTTGGGGGGGCTACGCACGCACGAGGTGACGAGAGTCCGTGCGTAGCTACTACTATGTTATGTCGGGTAGTTTTTAGGGCACACAAGCATGCTATTTTGTGCTTTGCATGTCTTCCTACTTGTAGGTGGGTTGCTTATTTTTCTTGAATTGGCATGAGAATATTAGGAAGTTATGTTCAAAAACTTCATTCGTTTGAGTTCTTGACTCCAAGTATAATCTCTGTTAAACTACTAAATTCCTGATAAATTATGTGTATGCATACGAGCACCCGCGTCGCATGTATGATTCGTGAGCGGGGTAGCCTATCATTATGTCAACTGCGTCCCATGTTCTATTCGCGAGCGGGGTAATAGATGCATCTATGGTTCGAGTCGTTCGACCCTCCGTAGTGCACATTTATTTTTGCGTCGCTTCGGCCGTATGCTTTGGCATACTATGTGTTATGTATTTGACTAAGAGTCTTGTTATTATTAAATAAATTGCAGTTTATATAATTGATACTTCATGCCTTAGTGATTTTCATGACTACTATTCCTGTCTAGATTTATTTAAACATATTATTTGTTATTGACTTAGTAAGTATCACGTCTACCTCTCGTCACTACTTCTTCGAGTTTAGACGGGATACTCACTAGGTACATATTTGTTTATATGTACTCATGCTACGCTTCTGTACTTAATTGTACAGGTTCTAAGGCAGGTGCATCTGGTTATTAGACCGGAGCGCGATCCTGAGAGTATTCCGGGCCTGACTTCACGGTGAGCTGCTCCTCCTGGCGATCCTCAGCAGCACTGTGGAGTTATCTATCATTTTGGATATTTCTGTCTATTATCTTCAGACAGTAGTACATTCATTTCGTCTAGTCTTGTATATTCTACTAGTCGCCTGTAGACTTGTGACACTAGGTCCTGGCTCACGTAGTAGGCTTTCTAGTATTTTTGTTAAACTGTATATGTTGGCACATGATTTTTGAGTTACATTGAGTTAAGTTGCCTCACTTATCTCCTTCCATTTAACGATTTTCTTAACCTAAACTTGGCAAGTATTTGAATATCCTATTAAATGAGGTAACCTCGTTAGTAAACTAGTGTTGGCTTGCCTGACTACGGTTTGGGCGCCATCACGACCTGAGTTAGAAATTTGGGTCGTGAAAACATGGTATCAGAGCTCAAGGTTCACGTAGGTCTCACAAGTCACAGGCAAAACTAATAGAGTCTTGCGGATCGATACAGAGACGTCTGTATTTATCTTCGGGAGGCTATAGGGTGTTAGGAAACCTCTCTTATCCATATTCTATCGTACAGTCGAAGGGTTTAGTTAATCTCAATCTTCTATTCTCTCACAGATGATGAGGACTCGTGCAGCTGACGTTCCAGACCCGGGAGATGCTGCTACCCCCGCCGTCCCAGGCCGTGACAGAGGTTGGGGGAGGGCACCGGCCCGAGGTAGGGGACGAGGGCGTCCTAGAGTTGTTCCATTAGCATCCCCAGCAGATCCAGCAGAGGATCCCATTACTGAGGAGCAGAGCGAGGTGCCCCCAGCAGATCCAGATCGATTTCATGACTGCACCAGGCTTCCAGGAGGTCATTGGTCGTATGATGCAGTTCATGGACACTATGACTCATGCTAGTTTATTTCCAGCGGATCCTGCCACATCTCAGGCAGGAGGGGGAGTCAAGACCCCTACAGCCCAGGCCACAGAACATGCAGCAGCGGTATATCAGACTCCGGGTACACTGCCCGTGGGCGGAGCATAGCTGGTAGCAGTAGCACCAGTGCTCAGACCAGCAGCGGACGGAGATCCGCAGAAGCTACTCGATAGATGGACTCGATTGCACCCTCCTGTCTTCGGAGGTGAGAGGGACGAGGATGCCCAGGACTTCATTGATAGGTATAGGGATAGACCGCACAACATGAGGATTCTGGAGTCCCATGGAGTTGATTTCACTACTTTTCAGCTAGAGGGCAGGGCCCGCAGATGGTGGTAGTCATTTATCCTTGGTAGGCCAGCAGAGAGGGAAGAGCTGCGATATCAGTTTGAGCAGCTGGAGTAGGGGCAGATGTCAGTGACAGACTTAGAGGCCAGGTTTTCAGAGTTGTCTCGTCATGCCCTCTGATACTTCCTACTGATGCTGAGAGAGTGCGGAGGTTTGTAGCTGGGCTACACTCGGGTATTAGGGCCAACATGGCCCGATAGGTGGAAATGGGTACTCCCTATCAGCTTGTGGTCGAGATAGCTCGCCGGGTTGAGGGTTACCGATCGAGGGGCAAAGAGCATGGTCAACAGGACAAGAGAGCTAGATTTTTTGGAAATTTCAGAGGTGCCCCAGCCAGGGGTAGAGGTCAGTTCGGTAGAAGCCAGCCCAGCAGGCCTCCATATTCAGCTCCTCCACCACCTCCCCGTGGTGCTCCAGTGAGACCTTATTTCAGTGCCATGCCGGAAAGTTCTTACCGCCCACCAGCCATTCATGGTTCCTCCGGCGGGTATTCAGGTCATCAGAGGTCTTCTAGTCCTTACTTCAGGGCCATGCCAGAGGGTTCTCACCGTCCCCCAGCTATCTAGGGTTCTTCTTCAAGACAGCAGGCCATGCCACTAGTGAGGTGTTATGAGTGTGGGGATTCAGGCCACATGAGGAGGACTTGTCCCACGCTACGGGGCAAGGCTGTTCAGCAGAGTTACCAGCCTACTTACTTAGTACCGGCACCCCGTCCACCCAGAGGTGGAGGACAGGCCGGTAGAGGTCATCCCAGAGGTGGAGGCCAGGCAAGGGGAGCTCATCTAGCTCCTATTCAGTCCAGCGGAGGTCAGTCTTCAGGTACTCCAACCAGATTCTATGCTATTACGGCCCTAGCAGATGCAGTGGCCTCAGACGCCATGATCACAGGTACTATTTCAATATGTGGTAGAGAGGCATCAGTGCTATTTGATCTACGATCCACTTATTCATATGTGTCAGCCTTATTTCCTTGTTTCTTGGATGTTCCTCGTGAGTCCTTGGATTCTCCTATACATGTGTTCACCCTTGTGGGCGATTCTGTGGTGATATACCGGATCTATCAGTCTTGTGTGATCACCTTCTGTGGGTTCGAGACCAGAGCGGACTTTTTATTGCTTGATATGGTCGATTTTGAGGTTATTTTAGGCATGGATTGGCTATCTCCTTACCATGTCATGCTAGATTGCCATGCCAAGACAGTTACTTTAGCCATGCCCGAGTCGCCTAGGCTGGAGTGGAGAGGTTCCTCAGTTAGTGCAGCCAAACGGGTTATTTCATTCATGAAGGCTCGACATATGGTCGAGAAGGGTTGTCTGACCTATCTTGCTTATGTGCGGGACACCACCGCCGAGTCTCCAACGATTGATTCAGTGCCTGTTGTTCGAGAGTTTGCTGATGTCTTTCCTTCAGACCTTCCAGGCATGCCTCCGAATCATGATATTGATTTATGCATTGATGTAGCTCCAGGCACTCAGCCTATTTCCATTCCCTCGTACCGTATGGCTCCGAAAGAGTTGAAGGAGTTGAAGGAGCAGCTTGAGGAGTTGTTGGCTAAGGGGTTCATGAGACCGAGTGTGTCGCCGTGGGGTTCTCCAGTCCTATTTGTGCAAAAGAAGGATGGGTCTATGCGGATGTCTATCGATTACTGCCAGTTGAACAAGGTCACCATTAAGAACAAGTATCCTTTGCCGCACATTGATGATTTGTTTGACCAGTTGCAGGGTGCTAATGTGTTTTCTAAGATTGACTTGAGGTCGGGCTATCAATAGTTAAAGATTCGGGCCTCAGATGTTCCGAAGACTGCTTTCTGTACGAGATATGGCCACTATGAGTTCCTAGTGATGTCCTTTGGCTTTACTAATGGCCCAGTAGCATTTATGGATTTGATGAATAGTGTGTTCATGCCGTATATTGATTCTTTTTTCACCATCTTCATTGACGGCATTTTGATTTACTCACGTAGCCGGGGAGAGCACGAGCAGCATTTGAGAGTTGTGCTCCAGACTTTGCGAGAACAAAAGCTATATGTTAAGTTCTCCAAGTGTAAGTTTTGGTTGGATTCTGTGGCATTCGTGGGGCATGTAGTATCCGGAGAGGGTATCAAGGTTGATCCTAAGAAAATTGAGGCAGTTCAGAGTTGGCCACGTCCTACTTCAGCTACAGAGATCAAAAGTTTCTTGGGTCTAGCAGGCTACTATCGACGATTTGTGGAGGGATTTTCATCCATTGGAGCCCCACTAACTAGATTGACTCAGAAGAATGCCCGTTCCGATGGTCGGACGAGTGTGAGGCGATCTTTCAGAAGCTCAAGACAGCATTGACCTCAGCACCGGTTTTGGTATTGCCTTTCGGTTCTGGGATGTATACAGTGTACTGCGACTCTTCACGCGTTGGCTTGGGGTGTGTGTTGATGAAGGAAGGGAGATTTTTTGCTTACGCTTCGCGCAAGCTGAAGGTTCATGAGAAAAATTATTCGGTGCACGATTTGGAGTTGGCGGTGATTGTTCATGCTTTTAAGATTTGGAGGCATTACTTGTATGGGGTGTCTTGTGAGGTTTATACAGACCACTACAGCTTGCAGCACTTGTTCAAGCAGAGGGATCTTAATTTGAGGTAGCGCATGTGGCTTGAGTTGCTGAAAGATTATGACATCACCATTCTTTATCACCCGGGCAAGGCAAATGTGGTAGCAGATGCCTTGAGTAGGAAGGCCGAGAGTATGGGTAGCTTGGCTTACATTACGGTAGAGGAGAGACCTCTAGCCTTGGACATGCAGTCCTTGGCTAATCGCCTGGTGAGATTGGACCTTTCAGAGCCTCATCGACTTCTAGCACATGTGGTTGCTCAGTCTTCATTATAAGGGGAGATTAAGGCTCTGTAGTTTGATGATCCGTATTTGGCAGAGCTACGGGAGACAGTGGTTCAGGGTGGTTCCAGGGAGGTTACCATTGGTGAGGATGGGGTTCTGATACTCCAGGGTCGTTTATGTGTTCCTAATGTTGATGGCCTGAGGGGGAGGATTTTAGAGGAGGAACACAGTTCTTGTGGAGGCGGATGAAGAAGGACATTGTGGAGTATGTGGCTAGGTGTCTTAACTGCCAGCAGGTTAAGTATGAGCACCAGAGGCCAGGAGGCCTACTTTGGTAGATGCCCATTCATGAGTGGAAGTGGGAGCGCATCACTATGGACTTCGTGGTTGGGTTGCCTCGGACCTTGCGGAAGGTTGACGCGGTTTGGGTCTTTGTGCATAGATTGATCAAATCGGCACATTTCATTCCAGTGGCTACTACATATACTTCTGAGAGGCTAGCCCAGATCTACATTCGGGAGATAGTCCGGTTGCACGGTGTGCCGGTGTCCTTTATATCAGATCGAGGTCCTCAGTTCACCTCGCACTTCTGGAGATCATTGCACAGTGGGTTGGGCACCTAGATAGACCTCAGCACAGCATTTCACCCTCAGACTGATGGCCAGTCGGAGCGTACAGTTCAGATATTGGATGACACATTGGGCTACGAGGAGGAGCCAGTTGCTATTAATGACAGATAGGATCGCCAAATGAGATCCAATAGAGTTTCTGCTGTGAAGGTCTAGTGGAGGGGCCAACCGGTCGAGGAGGCGACTTGGGAGTCCGAGGAGGACATGCGGAGCAGATATCCATACTTATTTAGCACTTCAGGTATGATTCTAGACCCGTTCGAGGATGAACGTTTGTTTAAGAGGTGGAGAATCTAACGACCCAACCGGTCGTTTTGCGTTATCGGACCTCGTTTCCCTAAATTAAACTTCCCACAGCAGCTTATTGTGATTTATGACTTGCGGGGACGGGTGGTTCGGGATTCGGAAGTGGTTCCTTAAGGTTGGGCTTTTTGGCCAAGTTTGACTTCGGTCAACATTTTGAGCAAACCAGCTCGGAATCGAGTTCCGACAGTTTCGATAACTTCGTATGATGATTTCGGACTTGTGCGTATGTCCGGAATGGGTTTTGGGTGACCCGGGAGCGTTTCGACGCCAAATAGCGAAAATAGAGTTTCCTTAAGTTCATAATTTGGTTTGGAATGTGTTTTTGTGTTATGAAGGTCCGAACGGAATCTCGAGACTGGGAATAGTTCCGTTATATCATTTATGACTTGCCTGCAAAATTTGGTGTCATTCTGAGTAGTATAGGTCAGTTCAGCGCATTGAAGCCGAATTCAAGAACTTAAAGCTCTTAAGTTTGATTCTAAGGGGTTTGAGGGGCGATTTTGAGTTTTAGCATTGTTTCGGGTGTTTCGAAGGCTCTAGCGAGTCCGTAATATGATTTAGGACTTGTTGGTATATTTGGACGAGCGCTCGGGTGGGCCCAGGTGCCTCCCGGGCACCAATCAAGGCCAAAACCCAGCAGCCTTAACTGCTGGTGCACCTGAACTGGTGTGACCGCAGGTGCGGTTGCCCAGTCACAGGTGCGAGACCGCTCCTGCGGTCCAGGCCTAGTAGCTGCGGCCGCAGGGGAGAAGGTCCATTATCGCAGGTGCAGACATGCTTCCGCAGGAGCGGAGCCGCAGGTGCGGTCTCCCTCCGCAGGTGCGATCCCAGGCCTTCTTGGCCACTTCCGCAGGTGCGAGCCTTGGCTCGCAGGTACGAGACCGCAGGTGCGGTCCTCGAGCTGCTGGTGCGAAATCACTTATGGCAGTGAGTTCTTTAAATTCGGGACTTAACCATTTTTTACCCCATTTCTTCCTCCATTGTCGACTTTGGGAGCTTGAGAGAGATCCAAACGACCTAACTACTAGAGGTAAGTTATTTGCACTCGAATGTTGGTTTAATACATCAATTCTTAGGTAGATTAACACCCTAATTAGTGTAAATCAAGGTTTAGGGTAGAAACCCAGGGCTTGATGAATTTTTGAGAATTGCCTCCCCCCCTCCCAACTTATCTACCATGAAATCATATAAAAATCATATATTAACGATCCTTAGGCTATGGGTGAGTGTTTCCTTCGAGAATATTTGGAATCCGAGTGTGCGGGCCCAGGGGTGAATTTTGGCATTTCTTCAAGAATGATGAATTTACTAAATAAGCTGGAGAATTTCCATACTTTGAGCATGAATTGATATATTTGTATAATATTTGGCTAGTTTCGAGTCCTCGCATGTAGAGTCCGGAGTTTTGGGCGCGTTCTTGGTCCGAGAAGTAGATTCGACACGAGGTGAGTCTCCTTTCCAACCTTGTAAGAGGGAATTGTCTCCATAGGTGATTGTAAATGATTGAAATGTCCTTACTTGCGGGGGCTACGCACGCACGAGGTGACGAGAGTCCGTGCGTACCTACTACTATGTTATGCCGGGTAGTTTTTAGGGCACACAAGCATGCTCTTTTGTGCTTGTCATGTATTCCTACTTGTATGTGAGTTGATTATTATCCTTGAATTGGCATGAGAATTAGGAAGTTATGTTCAAAAACTTCATTCGTTTGAGTTCTTGACTCCAAGTATAATCTCTGTTAAACTACTAAATTTATGATAAATTTTGTGTATGTATACGAGCACTCGCGTCGCATATATGATTCGTGAGCGGGGTAGGCTATCATTATGTCAACCGCATCGCATGTTCGATTCGCGAGCGGGGTAATAGATGCATCTATGGTTCGAGCAGTTCGACCCTCGGCAATGCACATTTATTTTTGCGTCGCTTCGGCCGTACGCTTCGGCATACTATGTGCTATGTATTTGACTGAGAGTCTTGTTATTATTAAATAAATTGCAGTTTATATAATTGATACTTCATGCCTTAGTAATCTCCATGACTACTATTCCTGTCTAGATTTATTTAATCATATTATTTGTTATTGACCCTAGTAAGTATCACGTCTACCTCTCGTCACTACTTCTTCGAGTTTAGACGGGATACTCACTGGGGACATATTTGTTTATATGTACTCATGCTACGCTTATGTACTTAATTGTACAGGTTCTAAGGCAGGTGCATCTGGTTATCAGACCGTAGCGCGATCCTGAGAGTATTCCGGGCCTGACTTCACGGTGAGCTGTCCTCCTGGCGATCCTCAGCATCACTGTGGAGTTATCTATAATTTTGAATATTTCTGTCTATTCTCTTCAGACAGTAGTACATTCATTTTGCCTAGTCTTGTATATTCTACTAGTCGCCTGTAGACTTGTGACACTGGGTCCTGGCTCTTGTAGTAGACTTTCTAGTATTTTTGTTAAACTGTATATGTTGGCACATGATTTTTGAGTTACATTGAGTTAAGTTGCCTCACTTATCTTCTTCCATTTAACGATTTTCTTAACTTAAAACTTGGCAAGTATTTGAATATCCTATTAAATGGGGTAACCTCGTTAGTAAACTAGTGTTGGCTTGCCTGACTCCGGTGTTGGGTGCCATCACGACCTGAGTTAGAAAATTGGGTCGTGACAGGAAAATTGGGTCGTGATAGGTTGGTATCAGAGCTCTAGGTTCATAGGTGCTACGAGTCATAAGCAGGTTTAGTAGAGTCTTTCAGATTGGTATGGAGACGTCGGTACTTATCTTCGAGAGGCTACGAAACTATTAGGACAATTTCACTTCCTTCATTCCTATCGTGTGAGTTCATTGATCTTGAAGTTTGAAATTATCGTTCCATTCTCTCACCGACGGTGAGAATACAATCTACGATCCCTGATGATGTTACCCCGGAGACGGATGTCACTAGGGGCAAATGTAGAGGCCGACGAGGAGCACGTGCCGCAGCTAGGACACCTACTAGAGTAGCCGCTGAGGAGTCGCTAGTAGTTCCAGTTGGGGAACAGGCACCGGAGGGGCCTGTTGTTATGCCCGAACTTCAGGAGACCTGGGCACAGTTCTTGAGTATGATTGGTACATTGACTCAGGGGGGATAGATTCCAGGTGCACCCGCTACCCCACAGATCAAGGGAGGAGTTCAGACTTCCGCCGCCTACACCCCAGAACTTTAGCTACTACCCATGTAGACGTTACTAGACACTGCTCATCCCTAATCACCAAATCACACGATATGAATACATAATGGAAAATCATTCCAACAATTAGTTTCATTCCTAATTGCATATACCTACGAAAGAAGAAACTTGTGCAAAGCGACAAGTTAGGACCAGCACCAAATTGTGGACCAAATCCTGTGACCACGACAAGGAAATCTACATCTACATCCCCTTGAATTATATATGCTACTAATCCTAGATGGTAGTTTTGGTCCGTTGAAGCTTAATTTAGTGGTGCACATATATGGGTTTTTCCTAAATGGAAGACCTGCTTCTGGCTGCATGCACGAAGCATATAATAAGTGTACTAAAAAGTGTCTTGTGATTATCATGTGGTTTCCACATAATCCAAAGTGACTAAGAGTCACTATTTGTAAAGTGGTTTGCTGCCACGTAATCCTCTTGTTGGGGAGTTTAATCTTTATCCAATAATTATTTAGGTAGTGTCCCGTTACCCGGTAATTAATCAATTACCCGAACAACTAAGAATTATGTCAAATTACTTAAAATTCTATTTGTTTAATACACTTTACGTACCCTACTATCATGGTAATGTAGTACTATATAAAATAAATACATATATTTTCTCAACTTTTAATTTTTCCTAATCTCATATAAAGAGTACAAATTCTCGTAAGCTTAATTCTTAAATGGTAAAAAGATAACCATCTTTTCTTGTGAGAAAATAATTTCTATCATTACAATAAAGAAAATATCATAAACTTTCTTATATTATGTGCATAATTTATCATATCCGAAAATAGTAATAATGGTAACTATAAAAAAGTACACTTATAAAAATTTTACAAAAATATTCCACTCAATATAAATACCATATCAAAATATATCTAACGGTATCAAGGTTGTTAAACTTACGGGGTGTAACATCCTTCCCCCTTTTAGAACATTCGGCCTCAAATGTTAACTATTACAGATGTACAAAACCTTTACTAGGGTCTCCTCAATAAGCTAAACTAAAAGTCAAACTATATCTGAAGTCTTGACTATTCACAACCTCTTGTACTTGAGTATCTCACATTGTCTTCACCTTTAACTTACTTACCTTTCAATCTCGCGTCGTATCTTCTTTCACTTTCATAACTTCCCTTTAACATAAGTAGAAATTACATCTACGCCTTAAAGCTCTATTGTGATACCTGCACCTCTGGTGCATACAAAATCTAGCGAAAGCTTTATACTGACTTCGTACGACTCAGCTCTATGGCACGATTTGGAACCCAAAATAAGGGTAACATTTCCTAAATGCCCTATAGCCTCTCAATTATAAATGTGGTGCGCAACACACCCATAAGTGAAACTCTACTAGGCACGGCTTTGTAGACTCCCTAGGACACGACCTGCTCTGATACCACTTTATCACGCCCCGAACCTGGGAGGCGTGGATGGAACCCGGTGGCGAGCTGGCCCGAGCGAACCACTCTATAACTCATAATCATTCGATCAAAACTATAACATACATAGGTCGAGTTGGCTGAACGTATTCCTTTTGTAACTATCATGGTCAACATGGCCACAACTCATAATGTACAACTGTAAGTGGGCAACACTATATAAATAAACTATTGTTCTTAAGACATGAATACATATGGTCCGGCAAGGCCTCTAACATACTGTACAAAATAAACCTTTGTCTACAAGGCCTCTAAGATTATTTGACATCAAATGGGACAGGGTACCGACCTACCCATTAGTCTTTAGCAAAACTCTGACGCGATGACTCATAGACTCAGCTGCACCCTGAATGAGGTGGAGTCTTACCAATCTTTCGCTGAAGTCAATCTCGTCTATTGTGAGGACTCGTCAAACTGATTATCAAAACATGCATGCACGAATGCAGCATCCCAACAAAAGGAAGTCAGTGCGAATAATGTACCGAGTTTGTAAGGAAGTATACTTAAAGTAGAATCCGAACTAATAATATAGTAACTGAAAGCAACTGGNTCAAATGAATATGAAGTCCCGATAAAGAGAATGTTGTAACTTGCAAGACTAGCAAAACATACATAAATTTTGGGATATAAATTTTTCTCTATGCCTCGTTATCAAACTTGTGTAATGACGAGATCATGCCAAAAAAGAAAGAAACGCTTAGCCTTAACATACCTGAGTATGAAAAAATTTGTATGATATTCTTGAGACAAAGTCTATCCGGGCAAGGAGCAATCAGCTGGTCTTGACCATAAGTCATATTCAACATTGCGGACCTACTCCAACTTCCGAAATCGAAATCCGACCCCAATATCAAAATATCCACTACCAGTCCAAATCTTCAAAAATTCGACTTTCGTCATTTCAAGCCTAAGTAAGCTACGAACCAATAATTGAGGGACCAGAAGTGCTATTATTCCTTTGTAATTTGTGTTGCTACATTATGCATCCTAATAATCATAACAAACAAAATCATAGAGTAATTAAATGACTAATTATTACTTGAAACATATATCTGCCCACTTAAAATTGTCAAGTTGAAGCCATGAAGAACTTGGATATTTGGCCCTGTTGGATATGCAAAGCATACTTCTTTAAATTCTATTACTCCTTTGCTTTGGTCTAAAGTCAAACCATCCTCGTTACTTGAGTCTATCTTAGACTTTCTGTCTAATATAGCAATTATTGAAGCTGCAGCACCCTTAGCTTCTTCATTGTAAAATTTACTAGCTAGATCAATAGCTTCCCTAATAATAGCCTTCAAACAAAGCTTAAACAGAACAAGCATATAATCCCTCTTTGCCAATCGAGCACCATACGATAACACCTACCCGAATTAGCTACTACCCATGTAGACAAACACTCGACACTGCTCATCCCTAATCACAAAATGACACGATATGAATACATAATGGAAAACCATTCCAACAATTATTTTCATTCCTAATTGCATATACCTCCGAAGAAAGAAACCTGTGCAAAGCGACAAGTTAGAACCAGCACCAAATTGGAGACAAAATCTTGTGACCACGACAAGGAAAGCTACATCTACATCCCCTTGAATTATATATGATGCTAATCCTAGATGGTAGTTTTGGTCCGTTGAAGCTTAATTTAGTGGTGAACACATATATGGATTTTGCCTAAATGGAAGACCTGCTTCTGGCTGCATGCACGAAGCATATAATAAGTGTACTAAAAAGTGTCTTGTGATTATCATGTGGTTTCCACATAATCCAAAGTGGTTGCTGCCACGTAATCCTTTTGTTGGGGAATTTAAACTTTATCCAATAATTAATTAGGTAGTGTCTCGTTACCCGATAATTAACCAATTACCCGAATAATTAAGAATTATGTCAAATTACTTAAAACTCTACTTATTTAATAAACTTTACGTACCCTACTATCATGGTAATGTAGTACTATATAAAATAAATACAAATATTTTCTCAACTTCTAATTTTTCCTAATGTCATATAAAGAGTACTAATTTCCGTATGCTTAATTCTTAAAATGGTAAAAAGATAACCATCTATTCTTGTGAGAAAATAATTTCTATCTTTACAAAAGAAAATCTCATAAACTTTCTTATATTATGTGTGTAATTTATCATATCCGAAAATAGTAATAATGGTAACTTTCAAAATTACACTTTTAAAACTTTTTACAAAAATATTTCACTCAATATAAATACCATATCAAAATATATCTAACGGTATCAAGGTTGTTAAACTTATGGAGTGTAACAGGATCTCTCGTCGGTTAGAGGGCATGTGGGTCTGGGAGCGAATGGACAGACGAGATCAGGAGGGAGTGCATGTAAGCGAGGAGGCCACATAGGCCGAAGAGATCTACTGGTCCTTATTATGGAGGCAGGGTACGACACGATAGAGGTTTTATGGGCCAGCCAATTCAGTTTGCATTACTAGCTTCGCATGGGGTTTCAGGTACTCATGGGTCTTAGAGTACTCGCATTGTACAATTTCCATAGACATGTCAGCAAAGAGGTTGTTTTGAGTGTGGAGAGACCAGTCACAGGGTGAGAGATTGTCCCAGGATTCAGTCAGGTGTGTCTCGGCAGGATATTCAGGTGAGTAAAGGGTGCCTAGGAGGGGGAGGCCCGACTTGTGGATGGGTTTCATGTAGTAGACTGGAGGTTGTTGCGCCAGATATTATCATACATGTATGTTTTGATGTGTTATAGAGGGGCACCATTTGTATTTCACTATAGTTCTGTTGGTCGGACGACTTTCCCTTATTTGTTACTCTATTTATGAGTGAGTTTCATGTTTTGCACTCTATTTTCTTGGTTGCTCCTGTTGGGAGATTCTGTGAGTAGTAGGCCGTGTCTATCATTGTTTTATTCATCATTGATAGTGGTGAGACTAGAAGTGAGTCCTTGTTGTTCATCATGGTAATCTTTATGTGATCTTTCCTAAGTGTTTTGGTTACGATATGTGATTTGATACTCTATCGAGGTGTGAGTTAAGTGAGCGTTATGATTTTTATTCGCCCATATGAGTTAGTGGGAGAATTCCATTTGTCTGATATATATTCGGTATGTGATTTAGAGTTGAGGGCGAGACCCTCGTAATATTTTGTGATTCGATATGGTTGGNTGTTCTTAAGACATGAATACATATGGTCCGGCAAGGCCTCTAACATACTGTACAAAATAAACCTTTGTCTACAAGGCCTCTAAGATTATTTGACATCAAATGGGACAGGGTACCGACCTACCCATTAGTCTTTAGCAAAACTCTGACGCGATGACTCATAGACTCAGCTGCACCCTGAATGAGGTGGAGTCTTACCAATCTTTCGCTGAAGTCAATCTCGTCTATTGTGAGGACTCGTCAAACTGATTATCAAAACATGCATGCACGAATGCAGCATCCCAACAAAAGGAAGTCAGTGCGAATAATGTACCGAGTTTGTAAGGAAGTATACTTAAAGTAGAATCCGAACTAATAATATAGTAACTGAAAGCAACTGGGAGTCAAAGATGACCTGAAGATATGCTTACCTGCTAATACTGACTCCACTCTCCCAATATAGTAAGTAAAATAGTTGTCCGACCTTATAAAGCTCGGTATATATATATATATATATATATATATAACTGCTTTGTCGTAGTAGGCTAGCTCATAGGCGCTCGACCATACTAGGCTCTGTATCTCGACCAACTGGGCTCGCTCATAGGCGCTCGACCACAATAGTCTCGGTATAAAATTTACCATCTGATCAGAGGTTGCTCAATAGGGGCATGCTCATCGATTATAGCTTGATGGTAATGAAAATACTGTAATACTCTCTCTCTCTCTCTCTCTCTATATATATATATATATATATATATATATANAAGGAAAGCTACATCTACATCCCCTTGAATTATATATGATGCTAATCCTAGATGGTAGTTTTGGTCCGTTGAAGCTTAATTTAGTGGTGAACACATATATGGATTTTGCCTAAATGGAAGACCTGCTTCTGGCTGCATGCACGAAGCATATAATAAGTGTACTAAAAAGTGTCTTGTGATTATCATGTGGTTTCCACATAATCCAAAGTGGTTGCTGCCACGTAATCCTTTTGTTGGGGAATTTAAACTTTATCCAATAATTAATTAGGTAGTGTCTCGTTACCCGATAATTAACCAATTACCCGAATAATTAAGAATTATGTCAAATTACTTAAAACTCTACTTATTTAATAAACTTTACGTACCCTACTATCATGGTAATGTAGTACTATATAAAATAAATACAAATATTTTCTCAACTTCTAATTTTTCCTAATGTCATATAAAGAGTACTAATTTCCGTATGCTTAATTCTTAAAATGGTAAAAAGATAACCATCTATTCTTGTGAGAAAATAATTTCTATCTTTACAAAAGAAAATCTCATAAACTTTCTTATATTATGTGTGTAATTTATCATATCCGAAAATAGTAATAATGGTAACTTTCAAAATTACACTTTTAAAACTTTTTACAAAAATATTTCACTCAATATAAATACCATATCAAAATATATCTAACGGTATCAAGGTTGTTAAACTTATGGAGTGTAACAGGATCTCTCGTCGGTTAGAGGGCATGTGGGTCTGGGAGCGAATGGACAGACGAGATCAGGAGGGAGTGCATGTAAGCGAGGAGGCCACATAGGCCGAAGAGATCTACTGGTCCTTATTATGGAGGCAGGGTACGACACGATAGAGGTTTTATGGGCCAGCCAATTCAGTTTGCATTACTAGCTTCGCATGGGGTTTCAGGTACTCATGGGTCTTAGAGTACTCGCATTGTACAATTTCCATAGACATGTCAGCAAAGAGGTTGTTTTGAGTGTGGAGAGACCAGTCACAGGGTGAGAGATTGTCCCAGGATTCAGTCAGGTGTGTCTCGGCAGGATATTCAGGTGAGTAAAGGGTGCCTAGGAGGGGGAGGCCCGACTTGTGGATGGGTTTCATGTAGTAGACTGGAGGTTGTTGCGCCAGATATTATCATACATGTATGTTTTGATGTGTTATAGAGGGGCACCATTTGTATTTCACTATAGTTCTGTTGGTCGGACGACTTTCCCTTATTTGTTACTCTATTTATGAGTGAGTTTCATGTTTTGCACTCTATTTTCTTGGTTGCTCCTGTTGGGAGATTCTGTGAGTAGTAGGCCGTGTCTATCATTGTTTTATTCATCATTGATAGTGGTGAGACTAGAAGTGAGTCCTTGTTGTTCATCATGGTAATCTTTATGTGATCTTTCCTAAGTGTTTTGGTTACGATATGTGATTTGATACTCTATCGAGGTGTGAGTTAAGTGAGCGTTATGATTTTTATTCGCCCATATGAGTTAGTGGGAGAATTCCATTTGTCTGATATATATTCGGTATGTGATTTAGAGTTGAGGGCGAGACCCTCGTAATATTTTGTGATTCGATATGGTTGGATCGGGCGAGTACGCGATGGAAATTTTATCAAGATGGGATACTTATGATTAGATTATATGTTTTCATTCCTTCCTTGTTATATCAGTTGTGGGTCAGTACTGGTAGAGAGTTGTCACGACCCCAAATCCTAAGAGGCCGTGATGATGCTTATCGTGAAACTAGGCTAGCCGACCATCACTTTACTATGCATTTATCCAATTATATTATTTCACAATTAAGTAATAAGCAAGCAAACCATAGCATAAATAATATAAATAAGTCTTAACGTTCCCATATTATTAGCCTAAACAACCTCCCAAGAACTAGAGTCAATAGTCACGAGCATCTAAGAATAAATAAATCTAACTCTGCTAAAACTATAACATATGTCTCTGAATCAAATGCTAAACTAAATAAGGTAGGGAAATGGAGAAGTTGTGGACGCTGAACAGCTACCTCGAAATCTCGTGACTGCTGAACCTGCGTCAGCTACTGCTGCGAGCTCGTACCTGGATCTGTGCACAGAGGCACAGGGAGTCTTTATGAGTACGCCAACTCAGTAGTAATGAAAATAAATCACAGTCTGAGTAATATAAACACACAGAACAGATACACAATTCCACAAACCAGTAAAACACCAAATCACCACGTAGTATCCATCAAATAATGAGTTCGAAATCAGTTTCTAGAAAACCTTTGAAACAAGTGCAATATCAGTATATCTCAGTAAAATTTTCAGTAAAACCAGTGTGAAAACAAAGTAAATCATAGTTTGAAAACTCAGTAAAATCTTTCATAAAACTGTCCCTCGGGCCAAAATCATTGATCGTAACCATTGCTCATCAGGCATCCTCACAATCACTCTGACCATCAGGCATCCTCACAATCACTCTGCCCATCAGG
>MDKH01124477.1:0-17361 GCA_005239495.1 Nicotiana undulata
CAAGCTACGCAAATGTCACAACTCCTTAATCTACAATAAGAGAAACGACATTATCGTTATCGTGTAAGCGTCATAACTATTATGTATCGAGCACAACCTATTTTATGATGAAACGGACATCACCTCCCCTATTTATATGACTTCACAAAATTCAAAACAATCACCTAACAGCCCAAACAAAATCAATAATAATCATATTGAGCCTCCCAAAATAGTCCACACACAACCTAATCACTTCACACATAAGACGACCACCGTAGCCGTGTCAAACGACCCAGAAATGTTACAAAGAACGACCAGATCACAACCCTACATTTATATGATGCTTCTCCACACCCTTTCTCCTCCAAAACTCCACAAAACAGTAGTAAAACACGCATCCCAACAGCAACACAAAACAGTCCGCTACAAGTCAAATAACTCGAACTCACGGCTTCTGATCACCGTCCCGTGAGTTCTAACTATTAGGAAACACATTTATCAACCTTCCTTGATATTTAAACACTTAAATACAGATATTAGACATTTTTTAACTATGAAGTAACTTCCAAAACTCTAACTACGAAGAAAAAGAAGAGGCTGTATAATGACACTTACGTCGTAGGGATCGTTTTGATGTTATTGCTTCTCGATTTCATGCCCGGGATGATATTCTTATTTGAAACCCTAGAAGATATCTTGAGGTTATGTCTATGGGTGTTCGCTGTTCGTTTTATGCTGAATAATAAAGAGAAAGCCGACCTAATATTTATATATATCAAGTTTTGAAAAGTCAAAGAGGTGCTAGCTTGGCACCCTAGGATTGGTCTATCTTCCGACGCTTATATATTTTTATCCTGATGTCGTATGAACGAACGGTTAAGAGAGTTGGAAACTACATTCCAAGACATTAACTTTGGTATATAATATGTCCCAATAAGACCTCATATAATACATGAAATGTATTGCTAAAAAAGCTTTAGTGATCCACCTACTTGTCACTTATGATGTCTGCGCAGTCTCGCAAAATTGCAAATATCTCTCTACTCCTATGTCGTATCGATGAACGGTTTAATGAGTTGGAAACTGAACTCATAGATCTTCCGTTTGGTAGGTATATCATCCCATAATTCCAAATATATCGGGAGAAAAACTCAGTTACATTTGACCTAATATTAAGCACATTCTGAGTGTAACTTGTGAAGACCTTTGCCAACTTTTGTTCCACCACTTGCTTGACTTCAAAACGTAGAACAAAACTATAATAAGATAAAATTAACTCATATCATAACCTCCTTATCATGTAATGAACCATAGTCTCACCCTAAAGTACATGTTATAACATTCCAAACTCGTCGACTTTCGACAAAACTTATTTTCTTCAATTGGTTTAGCTTCTAAGCTTTCCAACCCTCTTGGTACTCGTTATTCATGATCTTAAATATTTGTAACCTCCAACATAACATGATTAACTTATTTTATATTCCATCAAATAGAATCTTATTTCTGAGCTTACATCAATTGACTTACGATGTACTCTCACGTACGAAAATATGGGGTGTAACACCGATTTAGCTCTTCTTGCATGGATATAATCCAATATGGATCCTTTAGAGCTTCCTTTATATTCTTAGGTTCAACCTATGAGAGGAATGTTGTAAGTGCACATAGATTTCTCATAGATGACCTAGTTTGCACTCCAGTACTAGGATCAGAGATGATGTTCTCAAGGGGGTGCAAACTTTGATGTTTCCATGGTCTAATCTGCATACCCAGAGATGGTTCACTCAAGGATTGACCCAAGGGAACAATGTCAGTAGGTATAGCTTTATCAGTCTAGTTAGCAGTTAGAGTAGTTCTCTATTCTTCTTGTTCTTTATGATCACTTTCAGATTCCTTAGGATCTCCTGATCCATCTTCAGATTGAGGTTCAGGTTTTTTAGAAGCTCCTTCATCAGTGAGTCATATGTCAAAGTCTTCATCCATGTTGTTAGATTCATCAAAAATAACATGAACATTTTCTTCTACGCACATAGTTCTTTTATTAAAAACTTTGTAGGATTTACTATGTGGTGAGTAACCCAAGAAAATTTCATCATCACTTCTGTCACCAAACTTACCTAGAGCTTCTTTGTCATTATTATGCATAAAATATTTGCACCCAAAAGCTCTTAGGTGAGTGATGTTGGGCTTTCTCCCTCGAAGTAACTCATAGAGAGTTTTCTCAAGAAGGGGTCTGAACATGCATCTGTTTAGCAAGTAACAAGTAGTAATGACTGCCTCAGCTCAGAATCTCTTAGTCAGTCCACTAGCAATCAGCATGGTCCTCCCTATGTTTTCTAGAGATTTATTCTTTCTTTCCGCAATACCATTTTGTTGTGGAGTTCTTGTTGCAGATACATTATGATCAATGCCATATGTGTTACAGAACTCAAGGAACTTAGAATTTTCAAACTCAGTTCCATTGGTCTGTTCTTATACTTAAAACATTACAGCTCAGTTTCTGTTGGATCATTCTGACAAACACACAGAAAACATCAAAAGTTTCATTTTTAGATGCCAAAAACAGGGTCCATGTGTACCTAGAAAAGTCATCTACAATGACAAATACATACATCTTCCCTCCCATGCTCCTCTTTCTCATTGGTCCATATAGATCCATGTGAAGGAGTTCTAGGGATTTGGAGGTGATGACAACCGTTTTAGATTTAAAAGATGACCTTACATGTTTCCCTCTGACACAAGAATCACATACCTTGTTTGAGGTGAACTCAACTTTTGGTAGCCCAAGGACCAGGTCCTTTGCCGCCAACTTGTTGAGTTGAGAAAGACTAGCATGACCCAGTCTTCTATGCCATAACAATGGGTCATCTTCCACTACACTTAAGCATGTGTGATCACTCTAAGGAAGAGACATAATGGATATCTTGTAGAAATTGTTGTGTTTCTTACCTTTTAACACAATTTCATAAGTATCAAGCTTACTGACAGTGCAGATTTTGGAATTGAATTTTACCTCACATCCTTTATCACACATTTGAGAAATGCTAAAGAGATTATTTTTAAGGCCTACAGCATAATACACATCTTCTATATCATGAGAGAGTGACTTACTGACCTTACTAATACCCGTTATCTGGCCCTTTTCCCATTTCTAAATGACATACTCCCTCCTTGGAAGGGTGTCAATGAGAGAAAGTTCTTATTTTCTCCAGTCATATGCCTTAAGCAGCCATTATCTAGATACCAGCCTTGATTGTACCCTCTCACTTTAGCTTGCACCAGAAATCACTAGTTAGTCTTGTGAATCCAGACAAGCTTGGGTCCCTTTTTTTTATTAAAATGATGAATCAAATCTCTTTTTGCCTAGAAGGGAAGATGATTAATAGTTGTTTTCTTGTTAACCTTAATCTACTTAGTTTGGACAAGAGGCTTGACTTTTGGTTCTTCGTTCTTCTTCAAATTTCTAGCAAGACCAAAAGTGTTCTTAAACTGAGCATGAATTAAGGCAGGTCAAGTATCTATATAGTGTCCTACCTTCCCACAATGAGTGCACATCTTGTTATGAGAAATTCCTACAAAGTTTGGATCAAATTTGGGAACCGTTTTTCTATAGCCAATTCTTGATTTGTTAGTGCTTCAGTTTTCATTCTGCCAAATTTAATGCATCCGAGGATCTATGCCACTTGCTTAGCCAAGATAACTTATAATTAGCTTTTTCTGGATTTTCTCGTAGTAATTTATTCCTACATTCATCATCAAAGAGATTATCTTTAACCTTTTTTTAGTTCTTTTTCAAGCTTATCTTGAAGATCACTCATTTTTCCTTTACAATGTGTATCAGGTGACTTCTCATTTTTAGAAGTGAACTCAAGAACCTGGTTCTTAAGGTCCTTGACTTGTCCTTCAAGATCAGCTTGTCAGATTCAAGTTCTTTGAGGTCAAGTTTGACACATGAAAGGTTGCTTATTAACTGATCATTTCCAGCACTCATCTTGTCCATCTCAATCATCATGGTGACAATTATGGCCATCAACTGTTTTTTAGACACGGCATGAGTGTTTTATTCAAGTTAGAGATACTTACCTAGTTTGTTTTATATTCAGACTCTGTATCACTCATGGCCATCATCCCTATCACTTCTTCTTCTATTTGGCTTTCTTCAATTTCCATCAGCACCACTTCAATGTTTTCATCTCCAAAATCAGCTTCCAAGGCCCTTTATATATCATGAGCAGAGATGAAAGAGGACACATTATAGAGAATATTTGTAGGCAAACTTCTATAGAGTAGGTCCTTTGCTTTAGCATTTTGCTGGAATACCTGACGATCTTCATCATCATAATCCTCTTCTCTCTTGTTAATTTGTTTCCTTCATCATCCATTTTGGTTGGGATGATTGGTCCATGACTAAGAATTAGCCATAAATCAAAGTTAGTGGCCTGAAGGAATGTTTCCATACGCGTCTTCCATTCATCATAGTGATGTCCATCAAATATAGGAGGTTTTCCAATGTGCATTCCAAGCTGTACCGGAGGTTCTATCTTACTGTCTGATGTGCATCGATTACAACATAGAGACCTATGGATTCATCCTCTTTCTCTTCATATTTATCACTTCCATTATCCTCATATGTTGCTAGAAAAGCCTACTTCATTGCTTCAGTGAATCCTTTACCTAGGACTTTTCCTTTGTTTTGACCCTTCTCTCTAATGTTTTCCCGTTTTTCCTTTTCAGCTCGTTCTTTCCTCCACTTAAATTCCCACGTTGGGCAGTCTTTGACAATATGATCTAGCTTTCTACACTTGTAGCACCCATCATAAGCGTCTTTGTCGATCTGCTTGGGCTTACCATTGTTCTCTCTCTTAGATGCATTTTTGGAATTCTTCGTGAACTTCTTGAACTTAGCAAACATTGCTAGGTCAGGATCATCACTGTCATATTCTTCTTCTTCATATGACTTATAAACCAAGGCCTTATCCCTCTTTGGTTCTTCCTTGCGCAATTCTATCTTTCTCATCTCATAAGTCTTTAAGTTTCCAACTAACTCATCAAATGAGATCTTATTCAGCTCCTTGGCTTCCTGAATAGCTGTGACTTTTAATTCCCATGAGGCTGGGAGAATCCTTAGAACTTAGATAACCAACTATTCTGAGGTAAACACATTTCCAAGTGATTTCAGTTCATTTGTTATTATAGTAAACCTAGTCATCATCTCTTGGATGGTCGCAGACTCCTTCATGGAGAAGAGCTCATAGTTCCTCATAAGTAATTATATCCTTGATCTTTTTACTTGGTTTGTTCCTTCATGAGCAGTTTGGAATGCGTTCCAGATCGCCTTTGCATTACAGCAAGTTGATACCCTTTTGTACTCATCAGGCCCAAGTCCACATATAAGAATTTTCTTAGCCTTTTCATTTTTCTCTATCATTCTGAAATCTGCTGCTAAAATATCAGAGAGGTCCTTAGGAACAGTTTCATTTTGTGCATTTTGTTTAGTAGGAGTCAGTGGAACTTCGTTCAATATGGTCCAGAATTCTTAATCCTCGGCCGTCAAGAAATCTTCCCTTCTTGCTTTCCACCAACTGTAGTATTTTCCATTAAATAGGGGCGGTCTGATAGTTGATTGTCCTTCGTTAATTCCAGGTGAAGCACTCATTTTGCTTCCAAGATCTCTCTAGGTGTTAACCTTGTGTGAGAGAACCTACTCTGATACCAATTGTCAGTTTGAATGCCTTTATGAATTACTAAAGAACTTGGTTCATTATCTTACTCCTAACGCGGAAAATAAAATAAGCAGTAAAGTATACGTATCTTTTTTTACGTGGAAAATCGTGTGGCTCAAAAGGTACAAAAACCACGACCTACCACATAGGATTTTTAACTTCAACTTCACTAGAACAATGAGCCAAATATATCGATACAAATTTGTAACTCAATACTCTTGAGTTCTCCTACTTCAACTATTTGATTCACAAGTTACTCTAACTTGCTAAGCCAAACATTCACTCCAACTCAGTGATTGTATATTACACTTTGATTATAACTTGATTTCCTAAAACACATTTACTTAACTAACTCAAGAACACAAAACTGGTACTCGACTTGAGTGTGAAAATATAGTTCTTCAGTTGCTGTTTAAAATAATAATCTCATCAGTCCAAAAAGATATTATTTAAATTCCCTGGACTCCGAGATCTTTTAGGAGTCCTATGCGTAGTCAACTTCTCGTTTGATAGGACTCCTACTGCTCCAAGGACTCCGCAAGTCTTGGGACTCTTGTCTCTCACTTATGCACACGTATCTTCTTGGGCAACAACCCTTATCATGTGTAGCAGTCTTCTTCCAACAAACTCGTACCTGGGTTACTTTGAGATAAAGTTACTGTCTTCAAATGATGTACAATAATCAACCTTGAGGAGCTAGTTCTTAGAGCAGTTAAGCAGCTACGTTGAGGACCTGGTTCTAAGAGCATTTTATCTGTACAAACTTTGTTAATCATCAAAATATCAATACTCAACACCCCTTCCCACTGAGATTTTAGGGAAATTCTGATGAAAGCAGGATACGTGGATAGGAAAGAGAAAATGATCATAAACTTAATTAGAGAAGTAGAAGATCTATGGGAAGCTAAAAGTGCTTAAATTTTTATTTATTGGAAAAATTCTTATTCTTAAGGATTAAAGTGTTTGGCCAAGTTATTAAAAAAAGTTAGTATTTTTAAGTAGAACCAGAAGTATGTTTCAAAAGCTTAAAATAGTAACTTTGTCTTAGAAGAACTTTTAGAACTTTGACCAAGTACAAATTAGTGCTCCTATATTAGTAAAAGTATTTTTTGAATTAATTAACCAAAAACAAACGTCTACTCTTCAATATTTTGAAAATTTGACAGAACATGGTGCAATCAAGTAGAACCAATTTTAGGAGTTGATATCTCAGATTGTCACTCAACTTTAGGTAATTGGTCATCAAAGTCATATAACTTTCTTTTGTCTTTTAAAAATCACTAACTTTACCTAGTTCACTTGAATGGTCATCTTCTCGAATTTGTATTTTCGGGTAAGATTTAGTGAGATGACAAAAATCAATTTTATAAAAAAGTTGTTAAAATACTAATCTAAAACCTGAACCATTTTAAATCCAACTCGGCCATTTACCCAATGTCTGACTCATCCTACATACAGGGCTCGACTTCAATATAGCTTATTTGCTCTATTTGCATATATGAACAACAACAGCAACAACAACAACAATAACCACCCAGTAAAATCCCACCAGTGGGGTCTGTCGAGGGTAGAGTGTACGCAGACCTTACCCCTACTCCAAAGGGGATAGAGAGGCTGTTTCCGGTAGACCCTCGGCTCAGAGACAATAAATCTGTGACAACAAAATCAGAAAAATAATATCAGCAACGTGAGAGACAACAAATAAATGGAAAAGCAGTAACACAAATATTATGCAAAAGTGTGAAACACAACATAAATCACTAGCAGTGCTAGAAAAACACTACTATACTCGTCGGCACAAAGAAGGAAACCAGGACAAAGAGGAAAACCGCTTGACTACCTTTTAACCTACAACCCTAATGCTAAACCTCCACACCTTCCTATCAAGAGCCATGTCCTCAAAAATCTGGAGTCACGCCATGTCCTGTCTGATCACCTCGCTCCAATACTTCTTGGGCCGCCCTCTACCTTTTCTCATTCCTGCCAAATCCAACCGCTCACACCTCTTAACCGGGGCATCTAGGCTTTTCTTCTTCACGTGTCCGAACCATCTAAGTTGAGCTTCCCTCATCTTGTCGTCCACCCGAGCCACGCCCACTATCTCTCGAATATCTTCATTCCTAATCTTATCCAGTCTGGTGTGTTGATCACGCCCAACTCTAGTCCTAAAAAGGATAAGCAGTTGCTGCAAATATAATCAGTTCTATAAGTCCGGAGTTGAATCCCACAGAGAACTAAGGTCTCGCTATAATTGTTCAATATCGCTAAGAAGACAAGCTTGAATAAATTTCTAAGTTAAAGATTAAGATTCTTATATCTAACTTTAACTAAGAAACTAAAGCAACAAATTAATAACTAAAGATACTAAGGGTTGGAGATTAAATTTAGGAAGTCTAGAGTTATGACTTCTCCAAATGTTGGAATCTTTCCCGCTATGTCCCCTACAATTTCGCATATGTAATTTCTACCGATCGTGAGCATTTTAGGTGCCGTAATTCTCTATCGAGAAACTACAATAATTTACTAGACATATTCTCTCAAACTATGCTAGTTGGCTTCATCTAACCGCTTATTATGACCACGTCAAGGCTTTGTTATTTCTAAATCTACCTTTAAACCCGTTGTATTGATTTCTCACACATATTAGGAGTGACGTTGTTTAACAACCACCTAAATATGTATCCTTTCTAAATTAACACATAATAAATGGCACAGTCAATCGATGGCCACTCAATCAACTGAAATAAGTACGTAGTTGAACAAATAGACAAATTCAAAGGTTAAATTATATTAAAACATAACAAGAATTCATCCTCCAGGAGATCCATCAAACTCCTAGATAACAAATTAGCTATTCATAATAGTATACATAACTACAATACTATAATTCATAACCAATAATGGAAATAGGAAGAAGGAAGTGAAAAACTCGTAAAAGAATTCTCCGCCTTGCTCCTAATGTGTTCTTGCCTCCTTAGGTCGAAAGTGTGTCAAAAGTCCTCAAAATACCATTTTTTCATGTATATATACCATGTAGGTTCAGGCCCAAATACATATACCTTCTCCTACTCAAAAAAGGAAACTTTTCCCGGACAGAACGTGCGCGGCCGTGCATCGACCGCGCACTTTGGCCAGTTTCTGTCTGCGCACTTACCGCGCACTTTTCACCCTTTTCTATTTGGAATTTGGAAACACGTAAAACATGAAAGTTGTAGCCCATTGAGTTATATTTCCAACCATATATTGTGGAGCCCAAATGGAGTTCAGAGAAACATTATGTTCATTTTACTAGACAGTGCGCAATATGCCTACTCGATTCTTCGTTCGTTCTTAACTATCATCTGTTGATTTCCGAACACGATCTCGACTTAATTACTTGGGCTTTTACTCAGAATTTAAAGCTCCAAATCACTTGAATTCATTCCATAACATCTACATAGCTCGGAATCACTCCTACAAGGCATAAAACACACAATTAGTGCAAAACACTAGCGATTAAAACTCAAACTCAATTAAAGTGCAGTAAATTAGAGTGTAATAAGCGATTAAAATACGTAATTATAGCCTATCACCAACACCACACACTTAAATCATTGATCGTCCTCGAGTAATCAAACCACACTTTATATAGACACGACCTTTTTAAACAATTCTCCTAACTCATCACACCAAGAATACTTAAAATAGACTAAGCACAAAAGTGTAACATCTTCACCTCAAGATTTGACTTACAAGTACCACGCATTATTCCCAACTCACCCACTTACTCTAACATAGAGGTCACTGACATTACCTTTCCTTCATGAATCAAGTGCCCTCACACAATAAAAGCGAGTAGTTCCACACAATAAAATTTAAGAAAGCTTAGGAACTCAAGATAGAAGGAATTCACTCACTCTCAGAAATAACATTCATATGCAACAAACGATGCACCATAGGCTTGCCCGGAGTGTACTACTATACTAATCGAGATCATTCAGCCTAGAATCAAGTAGGACTTTATTTGGTTGTAATGTATGATGCGGGACGGGTATGATACATTTAGATATAAGAGTGACTACACCTCCCTAAGCACTTTAATACATATACTTTAACATTCAAACCTCATACTTATGTCAAACCAAACTCCACCTTCACATCAATGTATATTACCCCATACTTCTTTAAGCACAATTACATTAAGAGTCACCACTTGTCACGACCCAAATCCTGATCCCAGATCGTGATGGGGGCCAACACCTTTGGCAGCCAAGCCAACTCTAATTATCTAGTGAAATATAACACATGGCGGGGCAATTAAATTACGAAAACAAAAGTCAGCTTTTGATTAATTATATTTCCAAAAGGATATTCTACCAACATGTGAGCCAGGAACTAGTGTCGCAAGTCTACAGGCATCTAGTAGATTAGAATCAAAAGAAATAAAGGACTATCCTACTATTTGAGAAGATATAAACAGAAATAACAAAAGAAAGACTCTAGAGTGTTGCTGAATGTCATCAGGAGAAGCAGCTCACAGTGAAATCTCAACCAAGCGAAATCAAAGACGAGCACCGGACTGATACCCAGATGCACCCACCTCATAACCTGTACAATTAAGTACAGAGCGTAACATGAGTACATAAACAATATGTACCCAGTAAGTATCCAATATAATCTCGAAGAAGTAGTGACGAGAGGTCGACTTGACACTTACCAGGGCCAAAATAATATGTTTTAAATATAAGGCTAAGCAAAAATGGCAATTATGAATAAGTGGTAAAGACAAGAACATCACATTTCCTTGCAAGTACCTTTATGTGACAAGTTCTCTACCGTACATATTACTAATTTTATTTTTTTTCCAGGATATTTAACAGTTAAATAACCACAGAAATACCAAACAATTAACAAACACATAGCATGCCGTGAACGTACGGCCGATACGACGAAATAATAAATGTGCACTGCCAAAGGGTCGAACGGCTCGAACCATAGATGCATCTATTACCCTCGCTCGCGAATCGTACATGCGACACGGCCAACATAAATAATAGAGCTACCTCGCTCGCGAATCATACATGCGACGCAGGTACTCATATATATACACACATTCAAACAGCAAACCAGGGCTTTACTAGGGGGTATTCTTCCAAGGGAAAACCAATAATTTAAATAGTGAAATGTAACCTTTTAGATGTTCATTTAATAAATCGATGATGTTAGGCAATGTAAATTTATCCTTAAGATTACAAATAAGGCACGTAAACCAATGCTTGTGGATCCTAAACTCGCCGACATAACCATATAGTAGCTACGCACGGACTATCGTCACTTCGTACGTGCGTAGCCCCAAAAAATAGTAGCATATAATTCATTATTTTATCTACGGGTACAATTCCCTCTTTCAAGGTTAGAAAGGAGACTTACCTCGTTTCAAGCCTACTTCCGGGGTCAAGAATGCGCCCGAATCTCCAAATTCGTCGCCCAAAAACTTGAATCGATAAAGCTGAACTCGAGCAACGCCTACTGAGGAGGTCTACCCGTTTGTCTATTTAAACCTAGAGTAGGGAAAATTTCGTATTATATTCCGTTGGAGAACCTTCGTTGATTGAACTTAGAACTCAAAAAAAAATAGGATTAAGCTTCTGCTTCTTTGAAATTCTGATATAGGAATGGTCCTTCTGGAAATACGTTGGTTTCCATAGAATGCTAGCTAGGACACATTAACTAGCAGAATGTAGCTTTTCTTGAATTCTTTGGAACTTAATTCTTGTCATCTTTCCATTGTAATAATTCTTGGACATGATTTTCCCACTGGCTGTAAATAGATGAGAATTTTAGTTGCTTTATTTGTTTGTGGCCTTGAACGAAATTTGCTTCTGATTCTTGAAACTCTTTGAACGAAATTTTGGAACATCAAAACTAAGAAATTCACGTTTTTGGTTCTTTATCTCTATCCACTATAGAAATATAACAAGACTTGGTATATGTCTTATTTTGTTTTAATTAAAAGTAATTATTAATTTCCTACTTAAGCTTAGGTAGCCACCTAGGCATAAATGACTACTTAGTCATCTCTAAATTTGTGGCTTCTTGCCACGTGTTAGGTATGTAATTTATTAATTTCTATCCACTTATTAGTTAATCGGGTAATGTCCTATTACCCGGTAATTAATCAATTACCCGCATAATTTAAAAATTATCTCAAATTACTTAAATTTCTATTTATTTTTAATATACTTTATATATTATACTACCGTGGTCATATGGTACCTTTCATGGTACTATTCATAATTATCGGGTATTATCGCTCAACGCTCCCGGGTCATCCAAAACCCATTCCGTGTAAAGACCCGTAAAATTTCATGCCTAAAATAATGCCGGAATAGGTTCTTGTGTTGTTATAACTGTAGAAATTCTTCAAATGGACTCTTTTTGAGTAAAAAGTACCCCTGGGCTTAAAAGATAAAAAATTTCAAAATTGCATTGTTATGCGATCGCATAGTGTGTCGCATAACAGGTATACGGACCGCATAGTGGTTGCATACATGGACAGTCTGCTGTCCAATTTGAGGACAGCTATGTGGCCCAAGATGCGATCGCATTTTGGGAATGCAGACCGCATAGCTGTCGCATTCTAGCACCTCCATTTTTGCGGCGAAAGTTATGCGACGCACTATGCGATCGCATAACAGGTATGCAGATCGCATAGTGGTCGCATACCTGGGCAGTCTGGTTTTCAGTTTTGGCCCCTTTGAGGGCCATTTATGCGACAGGAATGCAGACCGCATAGCTGTCGCATTCTAGCACCTCCATTTTTGCGGCGAAAGTTATGCGACGCACTATGCGATCGCATAACAGGTATGCAGATCGCATAGTGGTCGCATACCTGGGCAGTCTGGTTTTCAGTTTTGGCCCCTTTGAGGGCCATTTATGCGACAGGAATGCGGACCGCATAGTAGGAATGCGATCACATTCCTGGCCGCATTTCTGCTTCGGGACTTTTAAAGTTCTAATTTTATACCCGACTCCCAGCTCATTAAAACACTTACCCCCTTTCATTTTAACGATTTTCTAAATAAAATAGAGAGAGGGAAGAGAGATTTCTTGAGAGAGAAGGTTCCATCTTCACCCAAATTGATTCTTCACTATCACTTGGGCCTGGAAGTTATCGAGTAATTGTCATCTTCTTCACTCTAAGAGGTAAGTCCCCACCCCATTTCCTTTTTAATTCTCAGGTTTTAGCTAAAAAGGGGTAGAACACATAAGTTGATTCTTCGAGATAAAAGTCGATACCTTGCATGCATGTGCGTTAAACTCCATAATCTAGTAAAGGGAAATGAGTTTGGTAATTATTCACAAAAAAGGGGGTTAGTAATCTAAGGGGTCACATAGCGTTCGATAAAATGCCTAAATGAGTTTGAGTTATGTTCATGGTTCCTAATTCTAAATGAACTATGTCACATTGTGGAATAGAATTGACGGTGCTAGACAGTCCGGTGATTTGTGATAAAAATTAAAGGGGAATTCCGATTCGAGGAATGTATGGAAAACTTTAATCTTTGTAGAGTCACCTTGTTGGTGTCCGAGCACACGGTATGAATTTCTCGCTTGAGCATATGTGAATTGATTGTCCGACTGTGTTGAGGTGTAAGATTTCATTCTCTGATTTTCTTAGTCGATTACCATGTTAATTGAGATTGTGAAGGGTGATTCTATGTGCTTATCCTATCATGTGTAAGGCTCGTTAAACGTTTGAATATGTCGATATGGGAGTATGTGCTGCTAAATGAAAGAATGTTAACGTACCCTAATGTGGGAATGTATCTAATTTCTAAAGGTCGTGTGTGGCAAATGATGAAAAGAAATTGCGGATTGATTTAATTGAGTTAAATAATTATGGCAACACCATATATGAATCATTGTGCCCTGACTTCACATAGTTATTGGTTGATATGAACTTATGTTATTGATGATGAAAATCCGTGTGATTTAGTTGTTGGTTGTTGTTTCTATCAAATATGATTGTATGGTGGGATCGGGTTGCACGCCGCAACACGAAGTAATAAGGGTGGAGAGGTAATAAGGGTGAAATGTGATTGTACGGTGGGATCGGGCTGCACGCCGCAATACGAAGTAATAAGTGTGGAGAGGTAACAAGGGTGAAATGTGAATGTATGGTGGGATCGGATTGCGCGCCGCAACACGAAGTAATAAGGGTGGAGAGGTAATAAGGGTGAAATGTGAACAGATGAACAATTGAAATGAGTAACTGTGAAATCTTCATTTGTGATTTTCTGTATATTTGTGTGATACCTGTGTGGTTACCCTGACTGTCTTCCAATTGTGTATTATTTGATTTTACTTAGAATAAACTTTGTTCATACATACTAGTACTATTCAACGGTACTAACGTCCCTTTTGCTGGGGGCGCTACATCTTTTATATGGATGTAGGTGGTTCCACAGCAGGTAGCTCAGATCGCCGATAGTGGTGCCTCCCCTTCGTTCCTCCAGCAGATACGGTGAGCCCCATTTCCTCTCGGGTCCGGGTGTAGTCTATATCATCTATTTTGCATATGTTATGTCCTTTAAGGTATAGTCGGGGCCTTGTTGCCGGCAAGAATTGTGTAAGCTCTTAGTACTCTTAGAGGCTCCGTAGACATGATGTGGGTTGTACATATATGTATTTTGGGGCAGTAATTGTGTCTACTCGTAATCGTGGTCCGAATCGGAAATAATTTATGTTTTGTGATTACCAAGTGTCGAAATGATAAAGGATGAGATGAACTCAAGTTGTAAATTCATGCTTAAACTCTAAATTGCTAATTCTTGTGGAATAATGTATATTGTAAACATGGGGTAACGCGTTGGGTAGGAAAGGCAATCCAGGTCCGCTTGACCTGGATCATCCGGTTGGGCGCCGGTCTCGTTCCTCGGTTTTTAGGGCGTGACATTCCGAACATACGCCCACGTCCAAAATCATCATACAAACCTACTGGAGCTTTCAAATCTTGATTTCGGGGTCGTTTACTAAAAATATTGACCGGAGTCAAACTTGGCCTTTAAGGCCAACTTTAAGGAGCTAAGTGTTCCTATACCACTCCAAACTCCTTCAAATCTCAAACTAACCATCCTCGCAAGTTATAAATCAGTAAAAGAAAATACGGTAAGCCTCATTTAGGGGCACGGGGTTCTTAGAACACAAAACGACTAGTCGGTTCATTACATTCTCCACCTCTTAAACAAACGTTCGTCCTTGAACGGGTCTAGAATCATACCTGGAGTGCTGAATAAGTGTGGATATCTGATCCGCATGTCCTTCTCGGACTCCCAGGTCGCCTCCTCGACTGGTTGACCCCTCCACTGAACCTTTACGGCGGAAACTCTCTTGGACCTCAACCGGCGGTCCTGCCTGTCAACAGAGCAACTGGCTCCTCCTCGTAATCCAATCTCTCATCTAGCTAAATAGTGTTGAAGTATATCACGTGAGAAAAGTCGGTGTGATACCTCCAGAGCATGGACACATGAAAGAACGGATGAACTCCTGATAAACTGGGAGGTAAAGCGAGCTCATAAGCAACCTCCCCAACTCGCTTCAACACCTCAAATGGGCCTATAAACCTTGGGCTCAGCTTGCCCTTCTTTCCAAACCTCATAATACCCTTCATCGGCGAGACTTTCAACAAAACCTTCTCGCCAGCCGTAAATGATACATCACGCGCCTTCTGATCCGCGTAACTCTTCTGTCTGGACTGTGCTGTGCGAAGCCTTTCCTGAATTAACTTTACTTTCTCCAAAGCATCCTTCACTAGATCGGTGCCATATAACTTAGCCTCGCCGGGCTCAAACCACCCAATGGAAGAACGACATAGCTGACCATACAAGGCCTCAAATGGAGCCATCTCGATGTTGGACTGGTAACTCTTATTATAAGTAAACTCGGCCAAAGGCAAGAACTGGTCCCACTGCCATCCAAAGTCAATCACACATGTTCTGAGTATGTACTCCAATATCTGAATTGTCTGCTCCGATTGCCCGTCGGTCTGAGGGTGGAATGATGTGTTGAGCTCTACCCGTGTTCCTAACTCACTCTATACCGCTCTCCAGAAATGCGAGGTGAACTGAGGACCTCGATCTGATATAATAGACACAGGCACACCGTGCAACCGAACTATCTCCCGAATGTAGATCTGGGCCAACCTCTCTGAAGTATAAGTAGTAGCTACTGGAATGAAATGTGCCGACTCGGTCAACCTGTCCACAATAACCCAAACCGAATCAACTTTCCGCAAGGTCCGAGGCAACCCAACTACGAAGTCCATAGTGATGTGCTCCCATTTCCACTCAGGTATAGGCATTTGCTGAAGTAGGCCTCCTGGCCTTTGGTGCTCATACTTAACCTGCTGGTAATTTAGACATCTAGCCACATACTCCACTATGTCCTTCTTCATCCGCCTCCACCAGTAATGCTGCCTCAGGTCACAATACATCTTCGTAGCACCAGGGTGAAGAGAATACCGTGAACTATGTGCCTCCTCTAGAATCCTCTCCCTAAGGACGTCTACATTGAACACATAAGCGACCCTGAAGTCTCAGAACACCATCCTCTCCAATAGAAACCTCCTTGGCACCACCCTGTAACACCATCTCCCGGAGAACTGCCAAATGCAGATCATCAAACTGCCAAGCCTTGATCTCCCCCAATAATGAAGACTGAGCAACAACACGTGCAACAACTCGGCTGGGCTCTGTAATGTCCAACCTCACCAGGCGATTAGCCAAGGACTGAATGTCCAAAGCTATAGGTCTCTCCTCTGTTGAAATGAAAGCCAAGCTACCCATACTCTCCGCCTTCCTGCTTAAGGCATCTGCAACAACATTCGGCTTGACCGGGTGGTAAAGAATAGTGATATCATAATCCTTCAACATCTCAAGCCATCTACGTTGCCTCAAGTTAAGATCCATCTGCTTGAACAAGTGCTGCAAACTGCAGTGGTCTGTATAAACCTCACAAGGCACCCCATACAAGTAGTGCCTCCAAATCTTAATAGCATGAACAATCGCCGCCAACTCCAAATTGTGCGCAAGGTAATTCTTCTCATGAACCTTCAGCTGATTTGAAGCATATGCAATAACTCTCCCCTCCTGCATCAATACACATCCCAAACCAATGCATGAAGCGTCGCAATAAAATGTATACATCCCTGAACCGGAAGGCAACACTAGAACTGGTGATGTGGTCAAGGATTTCTTAAGATATTGGAAGCTCGCCTCACACTCGTCGGATCATCAGAATGGGGCACCCTTCTGGGTCAATCTAATCAGAGGGGCAGCAATGGATGAAAAACCCTCCACAAACCGGCGATAATAATATGCCAGTCCTAAGAAGATCCTGATCTCTGTCACTGAAGTAGGGCGTGGCCAACTCTGAACTGCCTCAACCTTCTTAGGATCCACCTTGATACCCTCTTCGGATACCACATGTCCCAAGAATGCCACAGAATCTAACCAGAATTCACACTTGGAGAACTTAGCATACAACTTTTGTTCCCGCAAGGTCTGGAGCACCACTCACAAATGCTGCTCGTGCTCCCCAAGGCTACGGGAGTTGTGAACAACTAATTTTTGACCACACCCAAATTCTATACTATTTTTTGTGTAAATATTTCTTT
>ML278999.1:0-26862 GCA_005239495.1 Nicotiana undulata
TGGCTAGCCTAATTCCACGATAGGCGCCATCACGACCTGTTAGGATTTGGGGTCGTGACACATCAGACGCCCTAATCCTTAACTGATAGTAGCCAGATCTCAAGTCAATCTTGGAAAACACTGGGGCACCCTGAATCTGATCAAACAAATCACCAATCCTCGGCAAAGGATACTTATTCTTGATAGTAACCTTGTTCAATTGCCAGTAGTCAATACACATTCTCATTTTGCCATCTTTCTTCTTAACAAACAACACTGGCGCACCCCAAGGAGAAACACTAGGCCTGATAAAGCCTTTAGCTAGCAAATCTTGTAACTGATCCTTCAACTCCTTTAACTCTGGTGGGGCCATACGATAGGGTTGGGTAGAAATGGGCTGAGTGATCGGAGCCAAATCAATGCAAAAGTCAATATCCCTGTCGGGTGGCATACCCGACAGGTCTGCAGGGAATGCCTATGGAAACTCACGAACAATGGGCACAGAATCCATAGGAGGAACCTCGGCACCAGATTCACGAACATAAGCCAAATAGGCCAAACAACCCTTCTCGACCATACGCCGAGCCTTCATATACGAGATAACACTGCTGGAAATGACCAAGATTCCCCCTCCACTCTAATCGGGGTGCTCCTGGTAAGGCCAAGGTCACAGTCTTGGCATGACAGTCCTGAATAGCATGATAGGGAGATAACCAATCCATCCCCAAAATGACATCGAAATCAACCATATCAAGAAGTAAAAGATCAATATGGGTCTCAAGACCACCAAGAACCATTATACATGATCGGTAGACTCGATCTACCACAATAGAATCACCCACCGGTGTAGACACATATACAGGAGTACTCATAGATTTACGGGGCATAATCAGGTAAGGATCAAAGTATGAGGACACGTAGAAAAATGTAGACCCCGGATCAAACAAAACCGAAGCATCTCTGCTGCAAACTGAAACCATACCTGTAATGATTGCATTAGAGGCCTCAGCCTTAGGTCTGTTGGGAATAGCATAGCATCGGGGTTGATCCCAACCAATATGAACATCCCTGGGTAGACCTACTGCGGGCTGACCTCTACCCCCCATAGCCTGTCCTCCACCTCTAACTGTCTGGCCTCCACCTCTGGCACCTCGACCTCCACCCCTAGCTGGCTAAGGGGGTTGTCACGACCCCAAATCCTAACAGGTCGTGATGGCGCCTATCGTGGAACTAGGCTAACCAACCACCACATTACTACGCATTTGTTCTGTTATAGTAATTCACAATTCAATAATAAACAGCAAACATAGCATAAAATAAATTCTTTAAGTCTTAACGCCCCAATAATTGTCTAAACTACTCTAAACAAAACCTCCCAAGACTAGAGTCAACATGGTCACGAGCATCTACGAAACAAAACTAACTCTACTAATGTCTTGAATAAAGTCTAGGAATGAAATGCTAAAGCTAAATAAGGAAGGGAAATGGAGAAGTTGTTGACGCTGGAAAGCTACCTCGAAATCCCGTAAAATTGCAGCTAATGAACAGAGACAGCTACTGCTCCGAGCCGGTACCTGGATCTGTGCACAGAGGCACAAGGAGTAATGATGAGTACGCCAACTCAGTAGTAATGAAAATAAATCGCAGTCTGAGAAAATACGAAACACACAACACAGATACACCAATTCACAAAAACAGTAATTTACCAAGTCACCATAAGTATTCATCAAATACATAAGTTCGAAAATCGTTTTCTAGAGTTCGTACATATAAAGAACGCGAAAATTGGAGTTCGATTGATCCCTCAAATCAACCCCTAAAGGTCTCATAATCTCAAGCCCTAACCCCACCTTTTTCTACTGATTTGCATGAATTCAACACTGAGATTATGTTCCTTAATCACCTATAATCAAGTTTTAAGGTCCAAAATAGTTACCTCTATGATTAACACTGATTTTCCCTCTTCAAAATTGCCTCAAAAGCTTCTTCCCGTTCAACAATGGTGTTAAAATAGGTTAGGGTCGCGGAAGAGTTTTAATTTAACTGCCCAGTTATTTATGCACTGCGATCGCAGAAGTACTCATGCGATTGCGAAGAACACATCTCCCAGGCCATCAGAAGACCCTACGCGATCGCAACACAAGCCACGCGATCGCCATTCATGGGAACCTCGACCCACGCGATCGCAACCATTCTCACGCAATCGCGACCATTCTCACGTGATCGCGACCATTCTCACGCAATCGCGAAGAACGTTTGACCTCAATCCCCACGCGCCTAAATGACCCTACGCGATCGCGATCAAGTCCACACAATCGCACTGCTTAAGCCACTCACCTTACGCGATCGCACCCTCACTCTTGCGATCGCGATGCACAAATTTTCCCCTGGCCTCCTTAACCTTACGCGATCGCGGAAAATTCCTCATGGTCGCGATGAATAAATTTCTGCTGCACAAAAACCAGAAAACTAGCTATTCCTTTAAATTCAAATCAGTCTGTTAACCACCCGAAATAAATCTCGAGCCCCTCGGGACCCCAATTGAACATACCAACACGTCACATATGATCACTCAAACTTAGTTACACTCTCAAATCACTAAATATAACCTAAAAACACCAAAATCACGTCGGATTCAAGCATAAGAACTTTCACATTTCTAAAATCCATCAATGGCGCCGAAATTATCCAAAACGACTCTGATTGACCTGAAATTTTGTAGACATATCCAAAATGACATTACGAACCTGTTCCAACTTCCGGAATTACATTCCTACCCCGATAGCCTATTTTCCACTGCCAACCGGAAATCAACAAGAACTATTTTTCGCTAATTCAAGCTTATTTCTACACTGAACATCACAAAATTATTCAGAACACACTCCTAAGTCCCAAATCACCTAACGAAGCTATCCGATCCATAAAATCTACATTCCGAGGTCGTTTAACAATAAGTCAACTCTCAGTTGACTTTTTAAACTCTATGGCTATTTTTAAAGACTAAGTGGCTAAACTCTCACTACAACCATTTCGATTTCAAGCCTACCAACTCTAACACATCAATAACAGTATAACCAACCTATGACAAGTCAATAACAGAAATTTTAATACAGGTTCTACGTAACGACAAACCGGGTCGTTATAGGGGTGGGGGTGCACCTAGTGCTAGAATCATAGCACGGGAACCCTGATGCTGAGAACCACTAGAAGTTCGGGGGCATAACCTGGAAATGTGCCCTGGAACACCACAAGTGTAGCAACATCTCTGGTGCTGAGACTGCTGACCCTGAAACTGTCCCTGTCGACCAAAATACCAACTCTGAAAGCTCTGAAGCGGCGGTGCACTGATAGGAGCTGTGGTGCACTGCGGGATACTTGGAGAGCTGACTGGAATGGTCTTGGAGGATGACCTCTGCTAAAAGAATCTCTGCCTCCATACGAGGCAGCACTGAATTGGCCAAAATGATGAGGCCTCTTGTCAGACCCCTGTGTTAAGACCATCTCAATCCGCCTGGCCACATTGGCCGCCTCCTGAAATGAAATATCAGTACCTGTCTCCCTAGCCATCTGAAGTCTAATCGGCTGAGCTAGACCTTCAATAAACCTCCTCACCATCTCTCGATCTGTAAGGAGTATCAGGATAGCATGTTGGGCCAAAGTGATAAACCGGGTCTCATACTGGGTGACTATCATAGAGCCCTGCTGGAGACGCTCAAACTGCCTCTGAAGATCCTCTCTCTGGGTAACTGGTAGAGACTTCTCCAAGAACAACTCGGAGAACTGAGCCCAAGACATAAGCAAAGATCTAGCTGGCCTGGTCAAGCAATAATCCCTCCACCAAGTCTTGGCGGAACCAGAAAGACGGAACGTAGCAAAATCGACCCCATTGGTCTCCACGATCCCCATGTTTCGAAGAACCTCATAGCAACTGTCTAAGTAATCCTGGGGGTCCTCTGATTTTGCACCACTGAAAGTAGTAGGAAACAACTTGGTGAACCGATCTAATCTCCACAAAGCATCGGCAGACATAGCTGCTCCCTCAACTGCCTGTGCCACAATACCCGACTGAGCTACTCCAGTTGTCTGAGGTGCTGGAGTCTGGAACTGAGAAGCTAACTGCTCTGGTGTGCGGGTAGCAGAAGTCTGGGCCCCTTCCCCAGCCTGAGAAACGGCTGGTGTTATAGGAAGTAGACCGGCCTAAGCTACGCTCTCCATGAGGCCCACTAAACGGACCAGAGCGTCTTGAAGTACCGGGGTGGCAATGAACCCCTCTGAGACCTGAGCTGGTCCAACTGGGCCTGTCTCAGTAGGGACCTCCTCAGCAACCTCCACCTGAGGATCCTCTACTGGGGCTGATGCTCTGGGCTGAGCCCTGGCCCTTCCTCGACCTCTAGTATAGCCTCAGCCTCTAGTTGGAGCTACAACGGGAGGATCGGGCTGCTTATCGGTAGATGAGGAAGCATGTGTTCTCGTCATCTGCAAGAGAATAGAATAGAAACTCAGTTAGCATTCAGAACTCAAATCGCACGACAGAGATGAATAGATGTGAAGTTATTCCTAACTTTGCAGCCTCTGGGGGATAAGTACAGACGTCTCCGTACCAATCCCTCAGACTCTACCAAACTTGTCCGTGAATTGTGAGACCTAGGCAACATAGTGCTCTGATACCAACTTGTCACGACCCGAAATTCCCATCGTCGGGACCGTAATGGCATCTAACGTTGAACCCGCTAGACAAGCCAACGTATTTAATCATATTTATTAAAAACCTTATTATCAAATAAGAACAAGTAAATATCGAATTTTCTATGAACAAAAGCTTAAAATTAAGAACATGAGTTACATAGCTAAATCCACAAACTTAACAAAATACTCAAATTAGCCAACCTGGATCTTTATAATCACAACTCACGGACGGTCTAAGAGTGGTACACAAAATAGTATGAAAGAAATAATACATATGTTTCTGAAGTACTAAAATCAGAAATATAATGGTGTAGGGAAGGGGATGCCAAGGCCTACGGATGTTGCAGGTCTACCTCAGTGTCTCCGGTGGACTGAAGGAAGCCTCCTCGATCAGTGCCCACAAGGTCTTGTACCGGGATCTGCACAACATAATGAAGTGCAGGTGTAGAATCAGTACAATCGATCCCATGTACTGAGTAAGTGTCGAGCCTAACCTTGGCGAAGTAGTGACGAGGCTAGGACACGACAAGTAATATCACCTGTGCAATTTAATAACATATAAAAGGAAATAACGACAAGAAGTAAACAGTTAAGTACAAAAACGGGAAAACATGTAGGGGAAAAGGGTAGAATTTACTAAAATAATGGAAAAAAGCGACAGTTTAAATATTAAAATAATAGCAGGAATTAACAACACCGAACAAACAAATAAATAGAAATGGCACGGCATGTCCCCTCGTGCATAAGTAACATAAACACAACACGGAATGTCCCCTCGTGCATGAATATCACAAACACGGCACAGAATGTCCCCTCGTGCATAATAACATAAACATGGAACGAAATGTCCCCTCGTGCATAAACAACATAAACATGGCATGGAATGTCCGCTCGTGCATAAACAACATAAGCATGGCACAGAATGTCCCCTAGTGCATAAACAACATAAACATGGCACAGAATGTCCCCTCGTGCATTAACAACATAAACATGGCACGAAATGTCCCCTCGTGCATAATATCAAAACAACAGTTTGGCAAGAAAATCAAAAATAAGAAACCATGAATGCAAAGGAACGATCAACAGGAATAATATCGTCCCGGCAAGGGACACGACTATAACCAATCTTACACAAATATATAAATTATCCAAAATATTCCCCAACCGAATAAATACTCAACAGTATTCACAACTAAGAATTTCCATCAAATGAATAACAACCAATTGATATTAAATCCATAACATAGTGAATATCGAAGAAAATCACACAATTAATAATGACTGACTCATGGGCATGCTTGACAACAACGTATAGGTACTCGTCACCTCACCTATACGTTGAACATGGAATAAACACGTAGCAAATAAGACTCAACACCTATTCCCTCAAACTAAGGTTAGGCCAGACACTTACCTCGACTTCCACAATCAAAATCAAGCCTCAAGCACCGCTTTTCCTTTTGAACCCGACTCCAAATCAATCGTATCTAGACATAATCGACTCAATAAAATCAATAAATGCTAAACAATTCAATCACAATGCTTAATTATAGACTTTCTAACATTCTTCCCAAAAACCCAAAATTCGACCCCGGGCCCGCTTGGTCCAAACACGAGGTTCGGACCAAAACCCGATCACACATTCAGCCACGAGCCCGAATATATAATTTGTTTTTAAATCCGACCCCAAAACGAGGTCAAATTCCCAATTATTCAAAAAGCCCTAACTCTACCCAAATCCCCAAATTTTGTACCATACAAACCCTAGGATTCTTGATGATAATTGATGAAAAACATTAGAAAGTTGAAGGAAATCAGTTACTGAACACTTACCTACGATTTGGGAAGATAATCGCTTGACCAAATCGCCCTAGGTCCTCTATTTTTATGAGAAAGTTGAAGAAGAAATGTCTGAAGTTTGTTTTTAAAAACATCACTGCTCGACTTTCGCACCTGCGGTGCATGGATCACACCTGCGGAGATTGACAAGCCCATAGGGGGCCGCACCTGCGGAAGGTTATCCGCTCTTACAGAACTGCTTGTGCGGAGAAAGGTCCCCATCTGCGAGAGGGACCGCACCTGCGGGCACAAAAGTGCACCTGCAGTCTCGCACCTGCGGCCCTGGGCTCGTAGGTGTGGGCACACCAGAACTGGTGCACCAGTAGTGTTTTCTTAAGTTCAAACACCCCGCAAACCTACACGAAATACACCCGAACCCTCGGGGCTCCAAACCAAATATGCACACAACCTCAAGAACATTTTACGGACTTACTCGTGCGATCAAATCGCCAAAATAACATCTTAAACATCGAATTAAACCCCAAAAAAACTTCTAAAACATCAAACTTTGCATTTATGGTCCGAATACCTGTACCGGGCTCCGGAACCAAGATACGGGCCCGATACCACATATTTCACATATAATTACTCTTTCAAAATCCCTTATATTTTTCAGAAAATAATTTCTTTTAAAAATTCATTTCTCATACTTGGGACCTCGGAATTCGATTCCGGGCATACGCCCAAGTCCCATATTTTCCTACGGACCCTCCGGGACCGTCAAATCATGTGTCCATGTTCGTTTACCAAAAATGTTGACCAAAGTCAACTTTATTCAAATTTCTACACAAAATTATCATTTTCCTCAGGTTTTCACATAATGGCTTCCCGGCTTCACGCCTGGGTTGCGCACGCAATCGAGGTGAAATAGAAGGAGGCTTTCATGACCTCGGAACACAGATTTTGCTAGAAATATACAGGATGACCTTTTGGGTCATCACAATACTCCCTTTATGAATTATGAACAACCTGTTTATCTCAATAGACTACGACCTCGGGCACAATATATATGTGCGCAAGCTACGGCCTCAAGCCCAAGTACGTATATAACAACGACCTCAGGCCCAAAAATGCATAAAGCATAAACTACGGCCTCATGCCTAAACATGCACAAAGCATAAACTACGTCCTTAAGCCCGAACATGCATAAAGCATAAACTACGGCCTCAGGCCCAAATACAGGTGTTCGGCATTTAGGGAATTAAATTCAAGAACTGTAGAATCATATTGCAATATGTGATGCTGAAATACTGGATCATACTGGGATGCATAATACTGGAATACTGAATAGGACTAGATTGAGACATGCATTCTTGAACTGATTATGAACAAGAAAACTATAATTATTTATGACATGCTGAGTAATCTAGACTGAGACTCATGGCATCAAAACCTGAGTTTATATGATTACGAACTGAGCTCACAATGTTCAGAACGAAAGTCTTGAACGAATTACGAAGCTAGAGAATACTAGTTCTGCAACTATTCGATGAACTAAACATAACTATATTTAAGAGGTAATTAGTAATATTGTAAAAGAAACGTAGTGTAGGGAGAATCATTAACATTCCCAAACATAGAGATTTAGCCTCACATACCTTGACTCTGGCCTTTTTAAGTGTATCACATATTCGTCGCCTCTTTCAACGATAATCTATGTCAATATATATCAAGAGGAACCAATATTAGAACTAAGGCTCGTGTGTTGGTAACTTAGGAGTTTTATCAAACACCTTATGGGTGTAAGCTCCCATAGCCATCGTTAATGGTGTTATCTTCACCCAATTCTCATTTTACTACTTCTAGGTGATTCTACAATCCCAAATAGATGTAACCAACACACTTACTCCTCACGCAAATGATTATAATAATCTTACGTCAACAACCCAAAACCCTTGCATAGTTCTTATGATTCTCTTTATCACACCCTTTTACTGTTCTCCTAGAAACTCATCATATCATAGTTATAAATGATTATAGAGTAGAAGCATTACCTTTTAAAGGGTCAATCCTCTTGTATTTGAGTTATAGGGTTTCAAAATATGGTAATATGAGACCAAGTACTGAAATACCTAGCTCTAAAAAAGTTGCAGAAGTCGCATTGCGATCTGGGGTTCGCAAATGACCCATCGACAAAAGCGTAATAGGAATTGCAAATGCGACCCTTGAGCAGCCTTATACAAGTCGTAAAAGCGACAAAAGCTTCGCAAATACGCAGTAAGGCCCCATCGCAAAAGCGGCAGAATTGTTGCAAAAGCAACCTACCAATCCCCACCAACCTTTCGCAAAAGAGACCAAAAACATCGCAAATGCGGACGACATAGAGTCACAAATGTGACTCCCATATTTGCGATAAATGCCCAGTTCCCCCATGATTCGCAAAAACGAGTAGAATCTCGTAAATGCGATGGTCGCATTTTAGAACAGCACACCAGCAAAAATCTGAACCTTACTCAAAACCCTCCGAGACGCGTCTGAAACTCACTCGAGCCCTCGGGGCTCCACACCGAACACCCACCCAAGTACATAAACATCATACGAATTTGCTCGTTCGATCAAAACCTCAAGAAAACATCCGGAACCACGAATCGGACACCAAAACACATGAAAATTATAATGAAACTCAAATATTTCTAGAAACCCAACTATACGTACAATACCTATCCAACCAACTCGGAATGATGACAAACTATGCAGGGAAGTTCCAAATAACAAAAAAGACCTATTCCAAGTCCCACAATAAAATCCGAACCAAATAGCCATAAACCATGGTCAAAGTTAGGAAATTTCTATACCATCAAATTGTTAACTTTGGCATAAACTCTGATCCAACATCAAATATTCGAAAAGTCAAACTTTGTCAAGTATTTCAACTTAAAGTTTCTAAAATAAGATTCAATCCCGCATGGCTCAAAAACCGAAATCGACCATACACGCAAGTCATAATTCATAATATGAGGTTACTCAAGAACTTAAACCACCAAATGTAATACTTAAGCTCAAAATGAACGGTCAGGTCATTAGAGTCATCCATCTCTTCAGATCTATCATCGATCAAAACGACAATGAGGTCAACACAACAAAATTAACTTGGGATTAGAATAACAAATTCATCGATTACTTGCAAAATAGGGCTTTAACCAAAGATAAACATGCATATCAACAACTTCGAGTACGAGCTACCCAATATTTCCTCGTCGAAGGTGAACTATATTGAAGAAAGTTCAACGAAACACTACCTAAATGCTTTGTCATGACCCAAGGGGTCATTTTATAAATTTAGACTCCGTTCCATGCTTAATAGCCATAAAAAGACTAATTTTAAATACCTCCATTTGCATGCGCAGTCCGGGCGTGAAATCGGAAAGCTTTTATGTGAAAATATGAGAAATAGTAATTTCTAAAATTTAAATTTGATTATAGTTGACTTTGGTCAACATTTTAAGTATATGGACCTGAATCTGTGTTTCAACGATCCCGGGAGGTCTGCAGTAAAATATGGGACTCGGGCGTATGTCCGGAAATGAATTCCGAGGTCCCAAGCCTTATAAATCAACTTTTGAAAGAAATTGTTTTACTGAAATATTTATGAAATAAAGAAAAGAATTAATGTTTGAAATCGTTGGTATCGGGCCCGTATTTTGGTTCTGTAGCTCGTTACATGCTTGTTATGATATTTAAGTTTTGTCTGCGAAATTTGGTGAGAATCGGAATTTATTTGACGTGACTCGGACGTCCGGTTGATAAATAGTGAACTTTAAGTGTTTTTGAGAAAAATAATGAGTTTTGAAGTTTAGTTCATAATTTTAAATGTTATTTTCATGATTTGATCGCACGAGCAAGTCCTTATGATGCTTTTAGACTTGCGTGCATGTTTGTTTTAGATCCCAAAAGGCTCGGGTGAGTTTCAAATAGGTTTGGGTTGTGTTGCGCTCGTTCTTTCTTATGCTTCGACATCGTTTCTTCAAGCATAAATGATATCATATTGAACAAATGAGCCCCGATTTTTGTTTTGAATAATATATTAGATCTGTATTTTAATTACGGACCCGTAGCAAAAATAATCATCAAATTTGGACATCGTATGAGGATTTTATGGTAATTTTACTAAGTTTGCCAGATTTTTCAAGTTAATTACGATATTGTCATTGGCGGCGTATTAAAAATCTACACTATTTGCAAGTATTAAAACATATATATCACCTTCATTATAAGGTCAAATTGAGTGATTCAAAAGCCTAACTTGACTATAATTTCACAAGGAATCTATTTGAGGCATAAAAATCGAGTTTCGAGATCGTTTGGCACGATAAACGAGGTAGAATAGCTGGCAGAAAAATATATATAAAATAGGCAGACTTCTTCTTCTTCAAATTTTCGAACCCACAGCCCTAGGAACGAATTTATTCACAAAATATCATCCCGAAGTCATAGGTAATCTATTCTAAACTTTACTCTTTCAATTACTCATTGTTTTTTATCACTTGTTTGCAAATTCCACACTTGTTTGCAAATTCAGGTAATCTTCTATGTCTGTTCGAGGACGAACGTGTGTTATAGAGGTGGAGATTGTGATGACCCAAGGCGTCATTTTATAAATTTAGACTACGTTCCATGCTTAGTAGCCATAATAAGACTAATTTTAAATACCTCAATTTGTGTGCGTAGTCCGGGCATGAAACTGAAAAGCTTTTATGTGAAAATATGAGAAATAGTAATTTCTAGAATTTAAATTTGATTATAGTTGACTTTGGTCAACATTTTTAGTATACGGACCTGGATCCGTGCTCCGATGATCGCGGGAGGTCCCGGTAAAATATGGGACTCGGGCATATGCCCGGAAATGAATTCCGACGTCCCAAGCCTTAGAAATCAATTTTTGAAAGAAATTGTTTTGCTGAAATATTTATGAAATAAAGAAAAGAATTAATGTTTGAAAACGTTGGTATCAGGCCCGTATTTTGGTTTCGGAGCTCGATACAGGTTTGTTATGATATTTAAGCCTTGTCTGTGAAATTTGGTGAGAATCGGAATATATTTGACGCGATTCAGATGTCCGGTTGATAAATAGTGAACTTTAAGTGTTCTTGAGAAAAATAATGAGTTTTGAGGTTTAATTCATAGTTTTACATGTTATTTTCATGATTTGATCGCACGAGCAAGTCCGTATGATGCTTTTAGACTTGTGTGCATGTTTGGTTTTGAGCCCCGAGGGCTAGGGTGAGTTTCAAATAGGTTTGGGTTGTGTTGTGCTCGTTCTTTCTTATGCTTCGACGTCGTTTCTTCAACCATAAATGATATCATATTTAACAAATGAGCTCCGATTTCTATTTTTAATGAAGTATTAGATCCGTATCGTAATTATGGAACCCGTAGCAAAAAGAATCATCAAATTTGGACATCATATGAGGATTTTATGGTAATTTTACTAAGGTTGCCAGATTTTTCAAGTTAATTACGAAATTGCTACTGACGGCGTATTAAAAATCTGCACTATTTGCAAATATTAAAACCTACATATCTCATTCATTATAAGGTCAAATTGAGTGATTCAATAGCCTAACTTTACTAGAATTTCATAAGGAATCCATTGGAGGCATAAAAATCAAGTTTCGGGGTTATTTGGCATGATAAACGAGGCAGAATAGCTGGCAGAAACATATATATAAAACGGGCAGACTTCTTCTTCAAATTTTCGAACCCACATCCCTAGGAACAAATTTATTCACCAAATATCATCTCCAAGTCATAGGTAATAAATTCCAAACTTTACTCTTTCAATTACTCATTGTTTTTCATCACTTTTAAATCAAAAACTAAGAATTTTCATGGTAAAAATTGAGGGTTTGGGTAGAATTAGGGAATTTTGTAAAAATTAAATCTTTACCTCGAATTGAGGTCGAATTTTGAAACTAATTGTATATTTGAGTTCGTGGGTGAATGGTAAACGTAATTTGGTCCGAACCCCGAGTTTAGACCAAGCGGGCCTGGGGTCGGGTTTTCACTTTTTTTTAGAAAACTTAGGAAAATATGTAATTTTCAATAAAGTTAGTTCCTTTAGCCTTAATTAATGATATTGAGTTAATTATGATTAGATTCGAGCAAGTTAGAGCAAGATTCTAGAGGAAAAGCAGTAATTGAGCAGTGAGTGACCGACGAAATTGAGGTAAGTGTTTGGTCTAACTTTGACTTGAGAGAATAGGAACCCCCACTTGTTTTCTATGTGAAATGCATGGGCGTGGTGTATAGGTGAGGTGACGAGTATCTATGCACCACCCAATTCGCCTGATAAACATGATCCCCTTTTTCCGTTCCCAACTTAATTGATGCTTGCCTTAATTGCTCTATGTTCACTATTGTTTCTATGACTAGTTGGCCTTGTTATTTTGTTGTTAAATATTATTGCGGTTATTTTGGAAGAGTACCCTTGTAATATAGAGAGGTTGAGCAGTTTGACACTATTTTTGGAAATATATATATATATATATATATATATATATATATTCATGTTGGTTTCTTTTGATTATTTACAATTGTTGTTGTAAGTGTGTTGAAAGTGTTGGTTATTCTCTTGATTCTATCATGGTACGTAAAGACTGAGTTGGGTTGACAGTGTTACGGTGATTATATATATTCGGGCTGATATTATTGTTTAAAGCTTACGGGCTATACTGTTTTCTGTTTGAAATTGTTGAAATAAAATTGGTATGATAAGGGCGCTGTGATAAGGGGGTTGTGATAAGGGGGATGTGATAAGGGTGGATAATTGATTGTGATATTGTGAATAGGTGGGATCGGGTTGCACGCCGCAACAAGACAATGATAAGGGAGAATATGCATGTTTTACTGTTTATAAAATAAAGGCTGGAACACTCATTGTTTGATTGTCATTATTTCATATTATGCTTTTACTGTTATTTAAAGTGAAACTTGTTCTGTTTACAATTATCGAGACATAAATATTATGAAAGGCTTTGACTTGACAGGCGGTGATAAGGGGGTTGTATTAAGAGTGGATAATTGATTGTGATACGGGTGAATAAATTGATCGTGATACAGGTGAATAAATTGATATGATATGTCTGGTGGAATCGGGTTGCACGCCGCAACAAGGAGCAATAAGGGAGGACAATTATATTTTTAATGATTTTCAAAGAAAAACAAAGATTTGAAAACTACCATTTTATATTAATATTTTTCATATTTTGGAACTACTATTATTTAAAGTTAAAGTTTGGAAACTTGGAAATTATTTGAGAGCTTGTTATAGCTGAGGCCTGGAAAAGGCGGCTGAGTTATCATTGTTGTTGCAGTATTTAGTTATTTGTTTACATTTCTTTTCTTGCTTTATTATTTATGTTGTCACAGGTTATATTGTTAATGCCCCGCCGTAGCCTCGTCACTACTTCGTCGAGGTTAGGCTCGGCACTTACTCAGTATATGGGGTTGGTTGTACTGATACTACACTCTGCACTCTTTTGTGCAGATCCAGGTACCGGCCAGCAATAGGGATATTTAGAGCAGCTATTTATTTTTCGGAGACACGAGGTATATCTGCCGGCATTCGCAGATCCCGAGAGTCTTCTCTTATTTTCATAAACGTTGTTTTATCCTATTCAGAACAGTTACACTATTTCTTTCAGCCCAGTATTTGTAGTATTCTTTGGTAGTTCGTGAATTGTGACACCAGACTCTGGGGTAGTCTTAGAGTTAAGTATATACTTAGTTCGTGGTTCGTTTTGTTGAATTGTTCATTATTTTATCTCTGGAAATTATTCATCGAAAACCAATAGATTCAGTTTACTTTAGATTATTTTATTATGTATAAATGGATAAATAATGCAAAGTAGTTAATCGAACTCTAACATTGGCTTGCCTAGAAAGTGTGGTGTTAGGCGCCATCACGATCCCTAAGGTTGGGAATTTGGTTCGTGACAAGTTGGTATCAGAGCACTAGGTTGCTTAGGTCTCATAATTCACGAACAAACTTAGTAGAGTCTGAAGGATCGGTACGGAGACGTCTGTACTTATCTCTTAGAGGCTATGAAGTTAGGAACAATTTCACTTCTATTCTACTGTATCGTGCGAATTTATTCTACCATTGATGATTGAACTTTTTTATTCATTTCCTCTCATAAATCTCGACAACACGCAAAGCGTTTACAACCAGATAAGAGATGAAGCCCCAATGACAGCTACGATTAGGGGAAGAGACAGAAGTAGAGCTTAGACTAAAGCGCGAACATCAACACCTATTGTACAATCTCAAATGGATCTAGATGCGGAGGTTCTAGCTCAATCGTTACATGTTGGACTAGTCCATATCCCGGAAGGATTTATAGCTACTCCAGTATTGCATAATAAGGGAATAGTTGAAAGCAACAGAGTTGATTTATATGAGCTGTGAAGTTTAACATTGTGACCTATGGCTTCGTGCCAAGTAGGGAAGTCCATTGTCAAGGAATAAATTGTGGGGCTCATGTGTTATATCGGTTTTGGCTTGGAATGTATAAGGCCTGAGATTTTGCAAGAGATAAAGCAGGGACTTGCGATATGCCCACCTCCTTATTAACCCTACACCTCAGTACCAAAGGAGTTATATAACCAACTTTAAATCTGTAGAAGGTTTACTCAGCGTGGAAGTCACGGTTGCGGATTTTGGGGTGCTCCAGAGGGAGTACAGTGGTTGACAAGCTTCTAGATTATATGGTTTGTGCCAAGAATTTTCTGTATAGAGCCTTACCTTTGGGATCATTGTGCATCAATAAGGATAAGAGTTACCCCAAAGATTAACTAAGAGCATATGAATAAATAGGGTAGCTCAGCAGTGTTCAGTCAGCATAGTAAAAGGAGAAATGGGCCGCCGGTAATTGTAAGCCTACAAAGAGGACGACCAGCCATTGCAGCATCAATTACTTGACTCGGTTCTCATAAGTGCTTTTGAAAGAGTTGTTTCTCGGACTCTCCATAATACGTGGCGCATAAGGTTTGAACAGTTGCGTCAGGTTGTATGACGGTGTCAAGATATGCATCAGGTTCTGTAAGTTAGCCCGTCATACTCCTACTTCGATTCTTATAGCCAGAGAGCAAGTCCACATACTCATTAAAGGACTCAATTATGATCGTTGTTGATACCCAGTTTTTCCTCAAATTATTTTCAAACTTGCATATGTGCCTTCAAAATCACTCTTTACAGTAATTGGTATTCTTCCATAATTTTTTCGTATTTTTTATCAAACTATTTTCTTGTTTAATTAATATTCTATATTCCATAATTATTCATAAATGATGTTATAAATAATTTCAAGACATTTTCTTACTCAATGTATCATTCATAATCCTATTCAATTCCATTAGGATTTACTTGTTCCACGAATTAGCCAATATTGGCATTATTTAGCTAATTATAGCAATTTTGCAATAATAGCACAAGTGTACATTTATACTATTTTAAAATAAATAATTGATCATTTTATATTTTTTATATTAGTTAATCACCTTAATTTCATTTATTTAGTCTTAATTTCATTTTTACACAAGTATTAGCTATTTTATTAATTAGTTATCTTATTTAATTGGGTATTTAACGTTTAGCCCATTTTATTTAAATTATAATCAATTTTCAAACCCAACCCCACCTAATCCAAAACCCATAATTTAACCCAACCCAGAACCCATAATTAACCCGGCCCAACCCCATACATGATCTGAACCGTTGATCAAATGAAATCAATGGTCCAGATCAACGTTACCATAATTAAACCGCAACTACCCCCTTGGCCGACCCCTCATTTTGCTACCTCTCGTTCTCTCTCTATCTCTCTGTGGTTCTCTCTGGTTCTCTCTAGAACCTTCCCTGGCTTCTCTCTTCCGATGAAGTCCGTTCATCTTCTCCGGCTGGTTCTCTCACCGGAAACCATGGCTCATCATCATCTCCTGGCTATTTGTCCACCTTGCACCGGTCCAGTGATACCCTAAAGCCCTCATGCGAACCTGGAGTGGTTCACTCACCTCTCAAGGTCCCTCATGCCACTTTCCGGCATCCCCCGGCCGTCTGAGTAAGAGCTACAACCTTTCCGGCTTAAGCCGGCGACGTCTTTGAGGTTTTTCTTACTTCTCTAGGTTCCACGAAACCCTAATGCCTGATGTCTTTTTTATTTCTTTTAGATCTGCTTTATATCTACGATTTTACGAAACTTCTTTACATGTTTTTCTCTGAAAAAAAACACTTCTACTTTAACGATCTTTCATTTCAAAAAACTAGGGTTTCATAACCCCTTTTTAAAATGATTTTTTGCTTCTGTTTTAATGTCATTCTATGTTTCTTTCTATGATTTAATGATGGATTCAAAGTTTCTTTCATTTTTAACTCACTTTACTAAAAACCCTACGTTTTTCCTAAACTCTGAATCTATCTACGGCTAATATGTTGTTTGAATGAAAGAACTCTTATCTCCCGTAAATGTTTTAGCTTCTCTGTGATTTTACCCTGTTATTGCTATTAGGGTTCATGATTCCTGTGTTTCTATTATGTTCAATATTACTGTTTGTCTCTGAACTTGTGTGATTCTTACCTAGGGTTTCCAATTTTCTACTATTCTCTACTATTTTCTTAGGGCTTTCCCTAATTTTGTGCTATTCATTGCTCAATAGACTTGATTACTTGTTGTCTAGACCCTTACATAGTATTCTCTATTGATCCTATTGATTTCCCTCAGAGCTGTGATATCCTTTCTCAAAGATGTAACTTGTATGTGTTTTTCTTAGAATTGTTTACTGATTTCAAATTATTCCCTTACTTATGTGATACTTTCCTTAATTAGAATTGATTCCCCTGTGATTTTAGTCCCATACGTGATTCCTGTGATTTATTTTTAGAATTAAATTGTATCCTACCTTATTTGTGTGCCTAAACATGCTATCAAATATTCATCACATATATTTTCCTTATGTGAAAAACACGTATTTGACCTTATTACATACTATATTCTATACTACTCCTATTATGGTATAAACAGCTTTTAAGTGATCTTTTCCTTATTTAGCATAATTTATACCTGTTTGAATCATGACCCCCTAATTGAAGGGAGTCCAGACCTCTGATTGATTTAATTGATGTTGTTTTCTATAATTATGCCATTCTACACTCGTTTCTAGCATTATATATACACTCTATTCATTCCTCACAAGGACATGAACATATACACTGTTCTAAGCTCTCTCCTACACACACACACACATACTCTCTTGCTTCTCTTGCTGTTTACTTGCAACTCAGTCAGCTGAAATCCAAGACTGAGTGATTCTATTGTTCTATTTCTCTACTACTCTACTATTCTGTTGCTCTACACACTACAGATCTACCTCTCTTCAGTTTGCTGCTCTTCACTCTGCACTCATTCTTTCATTCAACTGGTATGTTTTCATTTTAAGTTCACAGCATCCAAAACAATATGTCTCTGTTGGTATTACGATTCCTTTTGTTTCTCATATATTTCTACTTGTGGTTCTGTTGTTTTCCTTGCAATTAGCGTGTCTATTTTGTCTATGTGATCTCCATTTCCCCTTTAGTTCAGCATGTCTATTGCTTTTCTTACATGTTTCACTATGATTCTACCTTACCCCCTGATTCCTAACACTATAAGAATGTACTCATGACACCTAGTTACTATGTAATCCTGAACCCTTCCCCTGAACCTAATGTGTAACTCTGTTTAGCATCCCTCAATCTAATGTTGTTGAACTCCTGGCATGAACACTTTGTGATAGACTATTGTTGTGATTATTTAAAGTTCTGTGAGACTAATCTGATGTTAACCCGTGTGCAACTATGCTTTCACATATGAACTACTTGTCCCCAACTCCCCTTTCCCAGTTTGTGCTTGTTTCCTGAACTATGTATGTTTTTTTTAGTTGTTGATTGTCCTGTTTCTTTTCCTCCTTAAACTGGTTTTCATAAAAACAAATTCTTATGCTGTTCTACAAAGCCTATTTCAAAACAATTGTTTCAAAAAACTATTTCCAACTCAACTCTTCTAAAACTATGAGCACACCTCACTACTCTTTGTTTCTTAAGTTCAGCCCCCTCGTGTGAGCACTGCTTTGGGGATCATTTGAGTACCCACTGAACTCTGATACACGAGGTTGGCATTCCCACACTGCAATTACTCATTCCTGGCTTGGGTACATGGGTGTGAGCACTGTCTGGGATCCTCTGAGGTCCTTAGGAACTCTGACACACCTGGGTTGTGAAAGGTCATGGCATATGACATTATTGGATCTGGAGATTTGGACCTATCGTTAGGCTCCCTATAGTGTAACTTCTTAGTTTCCTTGTTTACTTATGTAATTCATGCAGTACTTGTCTGTAATAATTAATTATAAAAATGATTCTGGGGCTGGATAGTGAAAGGGGTGGGGTTATGCATGCTTAGTATAGATACGGGTAGAAACCATGCTTGTAGGTTTATTTCATATACGTGCGCAATAGTCACCAAGCTTAGGAATACCTGTCATTCATGCATTAGATACCATGATACTTAGGTTTATTTATTTCAACATCTCATCATACTTATATTCGCTTAAAAATCATGTTCATAGTTGAATAACAACAAAAATGGCTTTTATAATGTTACTGCTTCAGCATTCTCACAACTACATCACCTAGAAGTCCTGTTATGCTAGGCTAACATTAGCTACCAAAGCTTGCATTTAGAAATCATGTCTCATAGGATGTTACTTTCATCATGTTACTTGTGCCAAAATCCTGTGTTAAATCAACATATTGCTATGAACACCTAGAAAAATCATGTGTTAGGTTCAGCAACTTAACAAAGAATTATATCTCTGTACGTTTTATTTTAAGTCAAATGTGTTAACAAATGGATCTCGCTAAAATAAATTCTGATGTTGAAAATGCATATGCATTTAGAACATCATGTATAGGTTTTTTGCATCATGATGCACCTTGCTTGCATTTGGATATCATGCCTTTAGGATCGCATCTTTATTCATTTTAACACTCTTTCCCTTATCCTGGTTAAGATTAAAACAGACTCACCCCTGCTTAACAACTATCGTCTAAAAATGGATTTTAAAATTTCCTAACTGAATCAATTTAATACGCCTAGGCAAGCCTTAGGTGTTAAACTTGTTAAAACCGGAAAACTATTCCTCTTTTCTGTGTATTGTTTGGTTAATTACAGATAAGAAATCCATAGTCTGAAATTTGTAAAAATCCTTTCTCTGAAACTCTATAATAAACCTACCTCGCTGTTATATTCTCGCCTAGACATCATGCTTTAGGTTCTGAAGTGTGATGACCCAAAAGGTCATCTTATGTAAAGTTAATTATGACTGTGTTTCGAGGCCCCGAAAGCATCCGTTAATCTCACCTCGATGTGTGTGCGCAGCCTGAGCGCGTCGCCGGGAATCCTTTATGTGAAAACTTGATAAAGAGTTGAATTTATGATAATTAATTTAATAAAGTTGACTTTGGTCAACATTTTTGGTAAACGGACCCGTGATCTGGTGGTCCCGGTAGGTCCGTAGGAAAATATGGGACTTGGGCGTATGCCCAGAATCGAATTTCGAGAACCCAAGCCTGAGAAATGAATTTTTAAAGAAAATTGTTTCTGAAAATAATAAAGGCTTATGAAAATGAACCTTGATGTGAAACCTATGCTGCCGGGCCCGTATTGTGGTTCTGGAGCCCGGAACAAGTTCAATATGTGTTATTTAAGTTATCTGTGAAATTTGGTAAGAAACGGACTTGATTTGATCGGTTTCGGACCAAAATGGAAAAATTTAAAGTTAATGAAGTTTTGAGGATTTTCATAGAATTAGAAATTTGGTTTGGAATGTGATTTTATGTTCCCGAGGTCTGAATGCGATTCTGAGACTGGGAATAGTTCCGTTATTTCATTTACAACTTGTCTACAAAATTTGAAATCATTCCGAGTAGTATAGGCCGGTTCGGCCATCAAATCCCAGATATTGGCGGATTTCGTGGACGACTTCGTGCCCACTCTAGTGCTCGAAATAGAAAAGGAATTGTTATTAAAAACGGGTACATCCTCCAGGGTGTGGACCCTGTTCACTGACGGTGCTTCCAACGTGAAAGGGTCCGGGCTTTGCATAGTCCTAAAACTGCCCAAAGGTGGCGTAATTAGGCAATCCATAATAAATGCAAACTCACTAACAATGAAGCCGAGTATGAGGTTGTGATTGTAGGTCTCGAATTAGTCAAAATCCATGGAGCCGAATGCGTCGAGGCCAAGTGCGATTCTCTCCAAGTAGTTAACCAGGTTAACGGTAGCTTCGAGGTCCCAGAGGACAGGATGCAGAGGTACCTCGACAAAACTCTGGTCATGTTGCATCGCTTCACGGAATGGACCCTAAACCATATACCACAAGAGCAGAAAAGTGAGGCCGACACCCTTTGAAACTTGGGGTCGTCTGTTGAAGAAGATGATGTACTTCCCAGAGCCGTGGTCCAGTTAACTAGGTCAGTAATCAAATATGGCCATGCCGAGATCAACTTCACCAGCCTGACTTGGGATTGGAGAAACAAATACATAAACTACCAAAAGGATGGAAAGCTGCCTGCGGACTCAAAGGAGTCAAGGGCCTTACGGACCAAGGCAGCCAGGTTCTCGCTCGACGAGAATAACACCCTCTACATGAGAACTTTTGACAGACCTTTGGCGGTATGCCTAGGGCTGGGTGACACAGATTACGTGCTTCGGAAGATCCACGAGAGCTCCTGTTGGAACCACTCTGGTGCTGAATCCCTAGTTCAAAAGGTGATCAGAGCGGGATATTACTGGGGCAGTATGGAAAAAGACACCAGGGAGTTCGTTCGCATGTGCGACAGATGTCAAAGGTTCGAACCCATGATCCATCGACCCGGCGAACAATTACATTCGGTCCTGTCACCTTGGTCGTTCATGAAATGGGGGATGGATATCGTTGGGCCATTGCCAACCGCAGCAGGTAAAGCCAGATTTATTCTATTTATGACTGACTATTTCTCTAAATGGGTGGAAGCGCAGGCTTTCGAGAAGATAAGAGAGAAAGAAGTCATCAACTTCATGTGGGACCACATCTTATGCCGGTTCGGGATCCCTTCCGAAATAACCTGTGATAAAGGAAAGCAGTTCATAGGGGGTAAAGTGACACAGTTCCTCGAGGACCACAAAATCAAAAGAATCTTATCGACGCCCTACCACCCATGCGCCAATGGCCAGGCCGAATCCACAAACAAAACTATCATTCAAAACCTGAAGAAGAAGTTGGAAAGTGCAAAGGGCAGATGGAGAGAGATTTTACCTGAAGTTCTGTGGGCATATCAAAACACTCCCAAAACAAGTACATGGGAGACGCCATTCTCTCTGATTTATGGCTCTGAAGCCCTAATACCAGTCGAGGTAGGGGAACCAAGCGCCAGATTCTGATATGCCACGGAGGATTCAAACAACTAGGCAATGACCGTGGCCCTCGAATTACTCGATGAAAAACGAGAAGCTTCACTGGTACGGATGGCCACGCAAAAGCAAAGGATCGAGAGATACTATAACAGGAGAGCGAACCTCCGATACTTTGGAGTCGGGGACTTAGCCCTAAGAAAGGTTACTCTGAACACCCGGAATCCTAACGAGGGAAAGTTGGGTCAAAGCTGGAAGGTCTGTACCGTGTCCTCGGGGTGGTCGGCAAAGGATCATACAAGCTCGGCACCTTGGAAGGTAAACAGCTCCCAAGCAATTGGAACATATCCATGCTCAAGCGTTACTACTGCTAAGGTAATATTGTAACCTCGTATCTTTCCACTCACCCTAAAGTTAATCTCCCACAGGCGTCTGACGGAAAATCCTCGAACGTCCCACAGCTATAAATGATTCTTGGAGCGGCTGAGGCATTACTCCTTTCCTTCGATCGGGAATTTCTCCCGAAAATAGGGTTTTACCGGCAAGGTTTTTAATGAGGCAAAATTTATGCGTCCGTCAAAAAAAAATTATACGAGCATTTAAGACTCCTCTCTAAATTCAGCTGCTGAAGGACACTGCCCCGGAGGAGAGCGTCCCCGCAAAACGGGTTGAAGTAAATCAAAGAGAGTTTTTGTTTTACAAAAAATTAATGTAACGGGTCAGACGGTTGAATGAACCGTGCCCGCGGAAGGGGATTGAATCTCCATGGGAGAAAACATGTATGCTTATATCAAAAGTTTAAGGAATGTTTTTCATCAAAGCATATTTTGCATGTTCGGAAACACAATATAATTAACATCCAAATAGTCAAGGCCCGAGGTCGTAAGATACCAAGAGGGTAACCTCGGGAATATTTGAGACTGTAAGTCCTACGGGCATGATCAAAGCCCCAAGCGGGTATATCTAAAATAACAAAGACACGGTCCCGACTTCAAAATCCAAGGCTATATATTCGAACTTGTAAGACCCCTAAAAAGGCAAACCCTCGAATATAGACGCCAAGGATGAGATACCCGGCACTAAGGGCTACGGCCAAATAAAACGACTACGGTCAATGGGCTTCGACCCAACAACAACAAGCGATTTGGCGATGCCCGACTATCGCCTTAAAATCAAATCTTTCGAAATTATTTCGGAAAGAACCGGTTAAAATTACGTTGCCTTTAGTGTATGCAAGAGCTTCGAACATTTTCATGTCGGCTCATATCAAAGAGCTTCGAACATTTTCATGTCGTCTCGTGTCAAAGAGTATCGAACATTTTCATGTCGGCTCATATCAAAGAGTTTCGAACATTTCCATGTCGGCTCGTAGGGAAGAGTTTCTCCGTTCATTGTAACGACTCATAATTGAGGCTCTTTGGGGCCGTCGAAGAGTCAAATGAACATAAGGAAATCTCTAAGAAGCAATAAATACAGCCATATTAAAAGTTGCGTAAGTGCCTTAAAGCCAGTGCAAAAAATCCCACGGGCTAAACCTAGACCTGAAGGGTCGATGAACTCGAGTCGTATTTCGGCTCGGGGACTGAACCCAGAATGGTTAATTAAAAGTCGCGTAAGTGCCTTAAAGCCAGCGCAAATAAACCCATAGTCTAAACCTAGACCTGAAGGGTCGATGAACTCGAGGGTAGTTCGGCTCGGGGACTGAACCCAGAACGGTTAATTAAAAGTCGCGTAAGTGCCTTAAAGCCAGCGCAAAAAAGCCCACGGGCTAAACCTAAACCTGAAGGGTCGATGGATTCGAGTCGTAATTCGGCTCGGGGACTAAGCCTAGAATGGTCAATTAAAAGTCGCGTAAGTGCCCTTAAGCAAACGCAAAAAGGCCTACGGGCTAACCCAAAAATCTAAGGGACCGATGAACTCGAGTCCTAACCTGGCTCGGGGACTGATCCCAAAATGATTGACCAAAAGTCACCTGAAAACTTTCAAGCCAGCCCACGAGCTAATCAAAGAACTCGGAGCGCGAATGAGCTCATACCGTGGCTCAGCTCAAAAAATGAGCCTTAGATAAAAATACATAAACCTCCGGGATAGCCATAAAAGGTCCGCGGGCCGATTAAGAGAACACATCAATCCCAAAAAACACCCAAGGGGCCAACACTCAAGAATATGAGAAGCCTGCAAGGGTCGATCCTGGACTATCACGAAATCGTCAAGGCAAGGACCCAAAGGGTCCGTCCGGGGGAACAGATATCGGGCCAATAGCCCTCATGGTCAAAGCAATGGTCATAAAGCACGACCTGTGCTCGGACCTAATGTCTCCCCAGTATAAAGCAAAGCTCCCCGTTCAAAATATACAGTCCTTACAGCTGCCCACGTCCCCGAAGCTCGGGTGGATGCCCGATCGTAAGGACGAGAGGCTGTCTCGGGCCCAACCATGCTCCCGCTTGAAACGAAGTTATGGAATCTCGAAACTACATTTATTTTTCAAGCAGGAGCAAACAACAACTCGATCTCTTATGGCCAAAGTGGATATCCACCCAGAGGCCGTCCTCAGAATTCTCGAGGTGCCAGAGTTTTCACTCAGAGATTACCATTGATTTCTCCCCTGTTTCATTACAGAAAAGCCGAGGTTCAATCCTCGCCAACTTTAAGCAATCTCGGCTCCAGCCGGGGGTTCGAAGTCTTAATGAACGTAGTATTGGTCATGTTAAGAGCCCAATTATTGGGCCATTCATACACGCAAGTTTACGCAAACGGAAGACAAAACAAAATCGGAATCAGGCCAAAGGAAAAACAAATGGATCTCATATATTAATAGAGTATGTTTACAAGGTACTCAAGGGAATCTTTACACAAAGAAACATAAAACGAAAGGCCGAGTCTACATGCACAAGCCAATCTTTCGGAGATATGTCCTCGAGGGACACCTGGTTGGTGTCTTCGGGCTTCCCTTGACGAGAATGGTCGGACAACATGTTTCTCCTCCTTAAAACTCCCGTCGCCAATGTTGGGAAACCCCTTCCCAAAACATCGAACCAGTGTGGGATGCTAGAGTCGGTGGATATTGCCTCCTCGCCTCACAGAAGGCAGGAGGAGAAAAATACCACACCCGGTTAAAGTTTAGAGAGATGAGCAGCAGTATAGGTACTTCATACGAAGGTGAGCAGCAGTATATGCACTCCATGCCTTCCGGTGCGGAAGCCACTTGAGGCCCACCCCTCGTTTCCTCGGACCGACAACAGCAGTAACAACAACAACAACAACAACCCAGTATAACCCCAGGTAGCAAGGGAGGACTTCAGAAGAAAAGTCATGGCCCCTCTCGGAAGATCACTGCCAGAAAACTGTATAGTCATGGATTTGCACCATGAAGAATGGAAAGGCAAAGGTGAATGAGAAAGTTCAAAACAGGAGATGAAGTTTGAAGTCAGGAAATCCTCTATTTATAGGAAATCGGCGACCTCACCAAATGAGCAATCAATGGTTGGGGGAAATTAACCGACGACGCCATTATTGCCCCTTTTTGGAAAAGCGAAACGACAGAACAATCAATGCCCAGGAGAGACGATTTGACAGGATACTTCAAGTCGCCTGATAAGCGCACGTCACAAATATGATGTCATCGAGAAAGGCTTGGGGAAGATCCGCTTCAAGGTCATTTCTTATCATTTCATTATAAGAAACGAGGGGACTATCTGTATACGGTTAAAATCTGGAATGACGACTTTTACGCCTATTTTTACAGTAGCTAATTCACGTGGAAGTCAAAGTATGGTACGAGGTCCGACCTCATGCGGTATGATAAATCGACCCAAGAGGATACGGACCCATGAACCAGTGTAAGGGACGGCGCGAGGATCAAGGCAGGCATCCCTGTGACTGAGTACGATTACGTACTTGAGCATTAACTAGCCGAATCAATTAGGATCTTCGCAATAAATTCCGGTGTACTACGTTTGGACCCTCTCTGCTATATAAAGGGGATCATTGTCATTTTGTAAAACACAATAATACATTGAATACAAGACACAAGAACATTCTCTTCTTTAACATCAAACATCATCTATTCATCTTTATTAGCTCATTTACTTGTATTTACTGCTTTTTTTTAATTGTTCTTCATTTATTGACCATCATTGATCATAAATAGCACATCTCAAGGTTTGCAAGCTCGTTATAACTCCATCGACCGTTCGAACTAGGCCCGAGCCTCGGTCTCAGGTACCCCTGAGCTCGACATCGAGCCTTTGTCTTAAGGCACTCTGATTTGCTTTTCTTTAGCTTTTGATCGTTTTTCTCACTGTTTTATCCAAACACATCTAGCTATAATCACTCAATAACCGGTACTAAGATAAGTCACATATTTTTAGAACCACATAACTATATATAATTGTAGTTACCATTTTCGCAGTAAACAATGAGACCCAAGGTATAGGCATGACCATAAAAGCACTTTGTTAGTATTGCGAAGTTTGCGTAAAATTAAGGATATAATATGGGTTGTGGGGGTCTCAACTAATGTTCATTCAGTTCAAGAGTACTTCACTTTGTGGATGTTAGTTGCTGCCTCATTTCACTACGTGTCAATTCAAATCGAAATAAATTGACACTTAAGTACATGTTCCTTCTGTTATCAAGAATTGTTCTTATTCTATTTTTGTCTTTGCATAAGTGGGGGATTATGGGTATTATTAATCTTAATAATGCAAAGCCAAAGATTTCATTGTGGTCACTTTTTCTTATTTACTTCTTTATCTTTTGTGAAAGAAAAAGTGTCTCTCATTGGTTGTGAAAAGTCATTTCCTTCTCTTTATATTGAATTGCTCTTTCGGGCTTCTAAAGAGCTAGTAAAGAGGAGTGGTCTCGCGCACATGAGAAAATGGGCTGAAAGCAAAACGGGTCGAATTGCCTCCCCCCCCCCCCCCCCCCCCGG
>ML278999.1:26914-37823 GCA_005239495.1 Nicotiana undulata
CCCCCCCCCCCCCCCCTGCGGGCGAGATATACGTAAGGCCTAATCCAAACATGGTTTTGCTAAAATTTATTTCTTCGTTTTTTGAGTTTAGGAGAATCATGCTTACCAGAATATGTCCAAAATCATTCTCTTTTGAATTGAATTTTGTAACGTTTGTAACAGCTATAATTTAATTTGTTGTAACTGCTACTTAAATTCTTGTAACTCCTACTTGAATTCTGTAACAACTTTTTTATTTCATAACCCCCAAATTAAATTCTCCTTCTTGTAGCAGCTCTAGCATCTGTCTATATTAGGAGATGTTTTGTGAAATTTTCAAACATAGAAAAAACACCTTCATCTCTCTTCTTCTTCAACCGAATTTTGGGCAATTATTATGTGCAAAGTCCAATCTTCCAGCCATGAGTGAACGTGTTTGGAGATGTTGTGAAATCTTGGGAAGCGGCCGATATTAACGATTTGCATCTAATCGGGCCGAAATCGCTTTCAAATAAATGGCTTGCCACGACACAATATTTTTCGATAAGTTATTCTTATTTTCGTCTTTTTCCTTGTCAATAGTATCTACTCATTATTCTTGCATTAACCACTAATGACTAATTAACCTATCATTGTCTGTCCCCAGATAAGAAGAAAAGGACATCATAATTGTCAATTCTTCAATAAGTTTATGTGGTAATTGTGCATTTACTAAGGAACAACATTGAAAGGAAAATTATGTGGTACTGCATGATTGCATATGGCATGAAAAATAACCAAGAAACAATTTTACCCCAGATTGAGTTAATCTCTTCCGGACAATTCTACCCTATGTGCCACAAATTGACACAAACACCTTTATTTATCGAGACAATAAAATAAAATGACAATTAATTCTCTACATGTCTCGAAGAATTTAACATCAAATATCGGTCTAAAGAGCATTTGTATTAATTGTAGTGCGGATTAAGGAACAAGTCTTCTATGTGTAGGTGTGAAGGAGAGAATGCCGCCGCCTGATAGAGGAAGTAGCGGAGGTCACCGAAGCTATCTTCATCGAGTGCTCTGATTGAAATGTTTTATTGAAACGATAACAACAACACCACCGATAACAACAACAATAACATATTCAGTACAGTCTCACAAGTAGGGTCTGAAGATAGTAGAGTGTACGCAGATTTTACCCCTGTCTTTGGAAGGTGGTAGGTTGTTTTCGGGTTTTCGAACTATTTTCCTCGAAATACGAGTAACAATTAAATATGTAATGTGGTTATAAGGATATGCGATCTAATTCAATGCTAATTGATAAATAGCTAAATAAATTAATTAATTAAATGACTTAAATGGACAAAACACGTGTAATAGCGAGTTATCCACCTCAATCTGGATTGCACTCGAGAACAATTGCCAAGAACAATAAGAACAACAATAACAATATGAACAATATGGATGTAAAGAGTTAAAAGCGAATAGAAGAGTGTTTGTATTTCTCAGTAGCGGTGTAAGCAAGAACTTTTGTATGATGATAATTACGATAATGATAATGTCTTTACAAATGAATAAGGTTTCTCTTTATTTAGTGGAGGAATCCTAAATAAGGTATGACTCTAATTTCGGAAGTAAAATAATTGATTGATATCATTAACCGTTAATAGCTCTACTGAATCCGAGATCCTCGCCGGTAACGATGGTCAAATGCGGATATTTCGATATTTTGTTACTGTGGTGTCGATCTAGTCTGATTCCGATCCTTCGGTCTACATGTTCTTCGAGCCCGAACTCGCTTCGGTACAAATTCACTCTTGAAGCATACCTCGAGCTCGAGCCCATAAAATTGGATATCCTTGATATTTATCGTATACACGAGCAATGGCACCGTTAATTAATTCATGGTTCATTACCACAAATTATGACAAATAATAATGCATTGAGAAACTTTTTCTTCTTTAATCACTTCACTGCTGAAAGAGCATGTAGACAGCTAGCGAATTCGGAAGTGAGGTACATCCGACAGTTTATTATTCACACCAGCAGCTAGGCAAGTGTTCTTGACAATAATGATCGTAAAAATAAGGTAAAATATTATCCATCGACTTGCAGCGAAATTCCTTGTACATATCTTTTGTTTGAACGGAAAAAAATTTTCATTCAATTTTTCGGAAGTGTGTCCAAAACACATCACTTTTGTGATTAATCAATTATTCAAATAACGTAAAAGTCACGTTCTAATGGGGCCGTGACACATGTCATTGACCTTAAAAAAAATATTAGAAATTACAATTAAAACTCATCTTCTTCATCTTCTCATTTTCTATCTTAAGCACCATTGTTGTGTTGCCACCATAGTTTTTGGTGAGAAAGTTTCCAACAACACTGAAATTCAACTACACTATCTAAACAACTAGCCGAAAATAATCGAGCAACAAATTACGCTCAACAACCCAATAATCAATAAGACCCATTTGAATTTGCGTGCTTTTTTCGATAATCCAACAATGGTGAATTCTAGATTAATTTTTACCAAAACTTTCAATACTGTTAAAGCTTTTAAATCTATCAAAATGGTTTTCACAATATTTAGACAATATACCAACAAATATAGCTCAATTTTTAGATTTAAAATTTTACGTTCTTTAACAATTCTATTTGGGGAAGAAGATGGGGGAGGGTGGTCTGAGGAAGAATACCAGATGGAGGGTGAGAGATTCTTGCGAGGAAGGGAGACAAAAGTTGAGATTTTTTACGGGCTTCATGTGCTCTTTTATGTGTGTAAATACACAAGTACTATTTGTGTGTCTTAGATACACTTAAAAGGTTGAATGTGAGAAAAGTTTCTCGTGTAAAAGGAATTTCACTACAAAGTTAATAGATAAATTATGTATTATGCTAAAATAAAATGGACATATATAGGACCTAATTTAGCTCCATAAGTTAGGTCATAAGGTAAGAACATGCAGAATCATATTTTAAAATATCGCATTAATTTTTTCATTTAATATGGGACATTCTAGCATTGTTTGTTTTTGGTATGCTTAGGACCGAATATTTAAAGCGTGAATAATATAACAGGGCCAGATGCACGGCCATGCGTAAAGCATACGAATAATCGAATTACAAGTAATAATTTCTTGCACCAACTTCATTTCCTTAAGAAATGACAGCCACAAGTTTTCAGTGCTCTACAAGAGCACGTGTTGCCTCATTCCAAGAACAAACGGCTATTCCCAGCATCCAAAATATTTTATTTAGATTTTTACAGCAATTGGTATGGCTTTCTTTCTGAAGATATCTCCGAACATCGAGGGACTCCTGCAATTCACAATATTAATAATTAGCTGCCCCATCAAAAATTAAAAAACACAACCACCACCTATAAAAACAAAGAAGAGCGGCTAAGAAGAAGCCACGATTTAGTTACTGGGTGATGTATTATATATGTTATAAAGAACAAAAGAGTGTGGATACATACATTTATTAAAACTCGTAATAAAATTGTCTTATCTATATTATATTAAAAGTAGGTAGTGAAACATATGATTAAGTCAAGTGACAAGTTAAAAAAAAATTATTTAGCAATTTTAAGACAACATTAATAATTTGAATTATTGATGAAAACATAATTAATGAAAGTAGTTGAATGAATCTTATACATAATCTAAATCAATCTTAGACAAATCTAATATATATGTCTATATTTAAATTTATATTTATATGTATATTTGTATCTATATATATCTATATTTATATTCGCATATTTATCCACTCAAAGATTTTATTTTTATATTATCTAGAAATAAGGAGGTAAAAAATTAATTAAAAAAATAAGAGAAAAAATAAAAAATATAGAAATACGTAAATTGATATATCCTATGACTATTTATATTTTGGAGTAGTTAAAATATAAAATAAGACTATAATTTACTTAATAAGGTATGACTCTAACTTCGGAAGTAAGATACATGATTGATATCATTAACCGTTAATAGCTCTATTGATTCTGAGATCCTCGCCGGGCTCGATGGTCTAATGCGGATATTTCGGGATTTTGTTATTGTGGTGTCGATCTAGTATGATCCCTGTCACACCTCCTTTTTTACCCGGTAAGGGTAATAAGGGAGTTTTTCCCCTTTTAAGTGACATTATTCGATTTTTAGTATTTATTTTATTTAGAGTCGCCACCCGAAATTTTTACGATGTTCTGGAAAACCATTTATTTATTAAAAATTCTAAAATCGAGGAATTTTGACTCTGTTTGAATTGTCTGCGAACCAGAAATTTGGGTAAGGAATTATGTTAATCCGGGAGAAGGTGTTAGGCATTCCCGATTTCCGTGCTTCTAGCACAGTCGCTTAATGATTAAACTTGGCCTAAATTATTTAATTACTGATTTTAGCACCTAAATGCATTTTTTATATTTTTTACCGCTTTAATTATTCACTTGTATTTGAAGAGTTATTTTAAGATGGGTCACGTATGCGTAAAAACCCGTTGAAATTGAAATGTGTCAAAAATCATGTCACGCAGACGTGTACATAATTCTTGACGCTGAATTCAATTAAAGAAGTAATTAGAGTTGCGCTAGCGCGTATTTTTTTTTTGTTGGGAAAAAGAAATCGAAATCACGTCACTCGAGTCATGTACGTAATTCCGATAATATTAGAAATCCGTTCCTATAGGTTTCTCTACGAGTGTTCATTTTTATCTTTATTTGTGTTACGTAAACGTATACACAATTTTGAGAAAATGTGTATTTTAGTTGTTTTTTATTCAAAGTTACGCGAACGTATACTTTGATCATTAATTTGTTTTCTAAGTCTAAAAGTATTATCTGATTAAGGAATGGGTTTGAATTTCACTATGTCTAAAGTGAATTCCTAAGTTAAGTTAAGAGACTAATCTAGGGAAGCTTTTCTAGATAATAATATGAAATTACACTCAAACTAGATTTACTAGTCCAATATATGAGGATTTGGGCTATGGCCAAATTCAACCCAAATTTTATCACTTTGGGCCAATCCTAATTTTTGGCCATTTTCGAAAAGGAGGTACACGATTCGAACTAAAATAAATCAAATAAAACGTTTAGGAAATGAACATGCCAACACATTTCGAATTATATGGCGATAAATAAAGCAAGCTTGAATTACGGATATAATATCATATAAAGACAAGTAAGGTTTCACTACCATTTGACCCATTTAGCAAGCAAGGGTATTTTATACATGGTTCATGAATCTAAAAGGGGCTTTCCTTAAACTTTGCTACAAATGGTTGTTTAAAAACCAAAATAACAAGATTTCCTGAGTTAAAATCATTTGATCATTTTAGGAAAGACTTTAAATCAGAAAACGCTAGAGTATGTAAAACTGGATCTTTGCTATTTTTCATTCAGAACAAAACAGTCTAAAAAGAATTTTCAGATTTAAACTCTATCTTTTGATGTTCAATTTGAACTCATTTGTGTTCAGTGATGCGAAATTTTCAATAAGTTTGGTAAATGAAATACTCATTATACTGATAAAATGGACTGATTATAAGTCACTTAGTGTAATTACTAGGTCCAACACTCCAGGCCCCATAGCTTGAAATCTAGACTCTATTAGGCCTAATTGGGCCATGTTCATGAGTCTGGCTCAATTTGAATGACCTTCGCAGGTCTGGCCCAAATTAACATAATTTCCTTCATAATTTTTGGAGAAAACAAAAATTTCAGATTTAAAAAGAGAAAGAAACACCACTAAATGTAAATTTAATAGAGTCCAGTCCATATCTACAATTTGAAATCTGAAGTTTGAATAAGCTGATATAGTTCTATGATCAATAGACTTAAATTATAGCTAAAACAGAAAACAAGCTGCCCTAAACTCTCTACAAATGAAATACAACAAAAATAGTGTTTTTATTCATAAATTCACCCTAAATGGCTATCCTAACTTTTCTCACTTTAATTTGACACTGCTGAGTCCACTGATGCCTCTTGCTCGAGGACCCAATACCTGCACCTTCACTATTTGTTCTCAAACAACCAAAACGAATTTATGCAACATCATGGAGTGAATTTGACCATAAAGAAGTCAGATTCATTTCCCATAGTGCTATCATTAAAAATGGACTTCTAATCATGGTTTCAAAGGATGTAACCTACTGATTCAACAAACAAGTATAACAACAAATCAAGAACATTCACAGCAACATGTTTCAGGTTTCATGAATGAATTCAGCAATCATTTAGGAGATTATTAGCATATAGTTTGCTGTCATTGAACAACCCTAAGTTCATGGTTCTAGCAGCAAATTTCAGCCAAAAGAAACACAAGTTCTAAACACAAAACGTTAGTCAAAATTTCATTTAAGGAACATGATGTTACATACCTCAAAAAGTGAAAAATAGCAGGGAAACTAGAAACTGAAGCTCAGCAACAATGAATCAACAGCCACACCAACAGTAGGAAAGAAAATCCTAGAGAATAAATAATTGAATACCCAAAAATCAGCAATACAACCAGTTATTCCGGAAAAAACCACAGCTAAGAAGAAATCCAGATTTCAAACTGTTTTTACACTCATCTTGCAGTACATTTCCTTTCTGTTTTTAAGGTAATGGTGATATATTCCAGAGTAGCATTTCAGTATGTGTAAGTCTGTTTTTCAGAGGTGGATGGTATGTGAAAAAGTTTCTAAAATCTGTGTAGAATTCTCTAAAATCTGTGTGAAAACTTGTGTTTTTCAAAGGTGAAAAGTCGTATCCAAGTGTGTTAGGCTGCTGAATATCACAGCTTATTTATAAGTGGATTTAGGGCAGCATCATTTTAGCATATTCCTTATTTAGGCTGAAATAATACATGTACATCTGTCAAACCTTATCCTATTGGACATTTGTACCTCCTTCTGGAACATTCTATTATTTTCAGCCCTTATCCAATTTTATAGTTACTATTTTACCCCCTAAAAATCTGATTTATTGATATTTTCCTAGTTCTAGAAGTTTCTTGGGTTGTTACACCCAAGATTCTTCAATTGAGATTCCTATATTACCCCTTAATATTTCTAGAATTACTTCTTTTAGTAACTAAGGTTACGGTTATTAGTTTATTAAAGGTATACTGATTTTTACCCAAATTGAGTGGCTAACTCAGTAATTAACCACTAATGAGGTTGAACTTAGACTAATTCTTAGCTTAATATGTAATTAGCTTAGTTATTTGTCTAAGTTAGGGATTAATTGATTATTTTAGAAGGTATTAGCCCATTATATAAAGTCTTTTATTTAGAGGTTATCACTAAAATCAGATTAACCTTGAGTTGAGTGTGGTTATTAATTAATGAACTTATGTGATTGCTTAATAAATTTGTTTTGACCTAAGGGTCTAGAGTTAAACTATAGTTAATTCATGACCATTTGTTAGTTCAGAATCAAGTAATCTCCTAACTAATCGACAATTAACCTAAATTGACTAACAGACTTAGACAGGAAACATATATACAAGATTTGACATTCCAGAACAATCCTAAACTAATATATACTTAATAGAAAACATAAATAATTATTCAACAATAAACCAAGAAGAAGGTCAGAAATCCTAAACTAGGTAATGAAATAAAAATTAATCTAAATTGACCTAATGTGCAGATTCATAGTAAGTGCTAATCCAAACTAATAATCTCAAGCTAAGTTAACTTGATAATTAGTATCTAGTTGTGACTAATAGTCAAAGCTTAGGAAACAAAATCAGGGACTAATTATCCTTAAACAACACATGAGCAAATCACATAATGGCCATCATACTGTAATTTTTTTTTTTTACAAGAAGCAACAGTAGCAGTAATTAACAATTGAGTTCATTGACCTAATGACTCGAGTAAATAGCTAATCAATCATGCTCGTCTATGATAGAAATCCATTAGTTAACATATAAGATCACTTAATGATACGGCTTAGAAGGCAAACAGTAAAGAAAAAAAATCTAAAACTCCTAAAAACAAATTAGTTAATCAAACAACTTGTAACTAAATTTGAGACATCATTTAGGAGGGAAATAAACAACAAACTTATGAACCCTAACAATAAATCCTAAGAATAAATGAACAGTAACGGACGAAGGGATTTTAATACTAAACTAGGCGAATAAAATAATTAACGGAGATAAGGTAGAGTGGTACCAGTCAATGGGGTCATTTGAACAGATTCCTGTGACTTGCCGGAATTATGGCCAGACTCCGGTGGGCTTGGAAATGGTCCAAACCGGCATGACTCGATAACTCTCATCAACAACTATCGACTTATGCAGGTGTGAGCCATTGGGGGTCTTTGAATCAGCATGGGTCAAGTTTTAGGGCTTCATGATTTTTAGATCTAAAATTGGAGGTTTTTGGGTAGTTTATTGAACAAACTAATAACACAACGGGGTTGAAGGGACGACGAGGATTAACTGGTAAACAATTGGGGCCATTTGGTTGAGCTCCGTCATCGGTGGGCGATTTCCGGCCGGCAGAGCAGGGTGGTGGACGGCGGAGCCGGTGAGGTGAGAAAGAGAAGAAAGACGTGTGGTGAGGGGGGTTAGACTTGGCAAATGAGGGTAGGGTGGGGGTATGTAACTAGTTCCCAGCCATTGGATCTAAAGAGATCAACGGCTGGGATTGATCTTAACTTAAACGGGGTCATTTTGGTGAGGGTTGGGGCTGGCCGGGTCTGAGTCCATTTGGGTCGGATGGAGCTTTGTGTAGAAGGGGGGATTGGGCATGGGTAGTTTTGGCCCATGCCTGATTTAATTCAATTAATTAGCTAATGGATACTAATTCAAATTAAACCTTACAAAATAATGTAGTAACTAATTTTACATTTGTTTTTGTCTAATTATAAATTAATTGGTGAATTGATTAAATGTAACACCATTCAATTTAATACTCATATCATTTAAAGAATAAATTTCACAATAATGTTAGAGATATGATTAAATTAAAAAATTAACCATTAAATCTACCTTATGTGAAATAATCACACTTTCGTTATTATTTATTTTAATTAATTATAAATAAAAAATTTGTAATGTTCTGATAATAATGATTAAGGTTATGCACCTAATTATGCAACTTTAAATCATTTATGAATCTTAAAAGACGAATTATGATTATGCAATGCAACATTAATTCACAAATAACATCAAAAATTGAACAAAATTTATAAAATTAATTTATTTTATTGAATTTTGTAGGAGAATATGGTGGGTAAAAAATCACATGCTCACAATCCCGATCCCTCGGTCTACACGTTCCTCGATCTCGAACTCGCTTTGATACAAATTCACTCTTGAGGCATACCCTCAAGCCCACAAAATTGGGTATCCTTGATATTTACCGTATACAGATAGTCCCCGCGTTTCTTAGAATGAAAGAATAAGAAACGATTTGAATCTCGATTTCTCGATACCTAGGTCATGACGTCGTTTCCGTGACGTAAGTGGTAGATGTGACCGGAAAGTCCCGTCAGCTCGATTTCCAAGAACCATCAATGGTTGTCAGCCGTTGGTTGGCCACTAGTGATACCGAACCGTCGTTTGAAATCTATAAATACCACCTTTCCAATTGATTTCAAACTTTACTTTGCTTTAAACTTCACCTTTGCTTTGATCAAATATTTCAACCTTCAAACTTTTCTTGCCCTCTTAATATCTCCACCAGTCTTACCCCTACTTTCTGCCTCTCTCACTTACATCCAGGGTTAAGACTTCTAAAATAGTGCTGCAAAAGGAAATAGCTTCTTCCTCGAAGTCGGCCGGCGACAAGACGCCGGTGGAGCCACGCGTAGAAGAGTGTGTTCCTGGGCCGTGCGAACCGACTTCTGAGTTTAAGGTGCGCAGGCCCCCTTCAGTTCCCGGCCGGTGTGAGCCAATGTCCCGTCATATTTGCTCGATATCTGAGGGCAATCTCGAGCAAGTGAAAAGGGACTGCAACTGGAGTGACAAAGAACTGGTGGTTCCTTCGCCTGATGAGGATATCACCACTTATGTGAAAGGATTTCTAAGTGTTTACACTTACCCTTTCACGTTGGGGCCCGTGGATCCGGTCATACTCAACTTTTGCTGCAAATATCGAGTGACCCTGGGGCAAGTTAACCCTTTGTTTTTGGCGCATCGTGATCCCGCTAAGATTATTCTCGAGAAAAGTCGAGGGGATGCCTTTCACCCTCGACCACCTAATCAGGTTGTACAACCCTCGGCTCTACCGAGGTGGTTTGACAAAGCTCCAGCATCGGGCTATAGAAACATTGTTTTCGAGCATAGATGAAGACAAGGATTTGTGTTGGATGGGTCGGTTTGTCTGAATCACGACCTCCAATTTGATTCCTCGCGAGAAGATGCCATTCCCCGAGGAATGGAATATGAACTCGTAAGTCCGATTTTCGTCGTCGGTGTTTGATAGATTTCTTTCTCTGATCTAAATTCCATTTCATGGTGCGTCTTCTGCTTGGTTCCCCGGTTCTATCCCAGATCTCGAAGGCTGGGCTCGCCAACTAGCCTCTACTTCTTCACATTCCGAGTGCTACTGGCAAGATTTGGCCAAGGGTCGATGGAAGATAATAACCATGGTGTGTTCCTCTGTCCATATGCCTGCCTCTTTCCGTAAGAGTAGTGGTTTTTAACTCAGTCATTTTGTGCTGGCCTCGGAGAGAATTTAGCCATGAGGCCACCCCCGCCTGGTAAAGATGGGGTTTCACAACCACCTAAGGAGAAGAAACGGCGAAGGGTCTCATCCTCCGGTACCCCGAAGCTCAAGAAGAGCAAGGCCGAAAGATCGAGGGTTGATAATGTTGTTTTGCCTGTCGATGCACAAGATGATAATGATGACTGCATTTTGATAGCTCACGAGGGGGGGGGGGGGGGGGTCACCGCCAATTTTTAGGTTTCCCGGCCCAGTAGAAACAACTCCCCCC